>JAEQML010067963.1:0-18662 GCA_016904865.1 Pissodes strobi | reverse complement strand
TTCAATCGAGTAATCTAATTCCGTTGAATGCAAAACAAACATAAACTAAATTCACTTTGAATTCATTATTCGCAGATTTTAAATAAAAACTAAGCAGGTGCAGTTATGGTTTTTAATAAAGTGTTATAACATACATATAGATAATGTATATAGAACTCTATATATTGCGACTTTATTGTTAATTGTCATATATTTGTATTGGGCAGGAGCTATTTTCCATAGATATATCAATGTTCTGCATATGCTGAATATTCTAATTAAAACATGGTAAAAAATGGTTCAGGCGTTATCACGTTATTAAGAATGTCGCTTGTAAAGCATGACACTTAATATCTCTGTTCTAAACAAGAAAAATTTGGCCATAAAAGGACATAAACAGGAACAAAAGATTATTCGAGCTGTGCTTACATACATTTTCTTGGCTGGCTACACCACACATGTAACCACGTTCCGGAACAATGCCTGCAACGTGTAATGCTCTTTGGTCGAAAGAGCTAATGCGAGATAGCAATAGACAATATTATTGTACATGACATGGTCAAAAAAACAGAAAAAAATCCTCGAAAATATTTAGAATGAAAATATCATTTTATTAATTTCTTTAAATTTAGTAAATCGCAAAAGAAACAAGTTTTTCTATAAAATGTTTTGAAATTTCTAGAAATAATGCAATTTTTGACATTTGAACACCTAGTATAAAAACTGTCCATTACCAAACCTGTACACATAATAATTAGTATCTTACTGTTGCAGCTGTCCGGTTATATTTAAGTTCAAACAGAGCATTTAAACGAATATTCGTCAATGAAATCATCGTTGTACTATGAATGTTGGGGCCATGCATCGGTTTGATTCCTGAGCGGCTCTACACATTTTTATTAATTAAGAAAATGTAATTAATATTTCGATGCAACATACGAATAACAACAAAAATCATATTAGGGTCAGCGCGGTGATGACTTCAGAGATTCGAAATGCTAGAAGGAATATAAAATTTAGGACAAGACGTTGCCCGGACCATATCACAGGGCTTCAAAGTTGCGCGCGCATCACATTGTTGACAAACACCATGTATTTATGGTCCAGCAAATTGCTTTCACCTGGTCTCATAGCGCAGTGATCAGATGCTGTGCTTGCGATACGGCGGCCCGTATCGTGTTTCTTTTTTAAATTTGGGTTAGTTTGTGTTAGTATTGTTTGATTTTTTTTATGGCAGTGGCACACACACTAAAGGGAGATCCTATGGCACTCGACGAGCGGTGTGTGTGCGAAGATGTTGATTGACACGGTTCTTGAATAGTTGTAGGTTGTAATTAGTGGGAAACAGATGTCCTGGAAGTGAGTTCCACAGTGATGCAGTGCGCCAGACAAAGGAGTTCTTGTAACGCGATGTTCTAGGTGTTTCTAGCTGTACGACGAACTGGTGCGCTCTTGCCGTCTGTCGTGACTGTCTGACAGGAGTTGCCAGGGGCGGGATGATGCGGGCCAAATCCTGGGAACATCTGCCGTGAAAGTATCTGTAAAATAGAGACATCTCGGCCACATGTCTGCGGTGTTCCAGACTATCCAGATTCCGGGTCAACTCCGGGTCGCCGACGAGACGCACAGCTTTGTTCTGAATGGAATCCAGCAGCTTTAGTGTATGTTTTGGTGCGGCACCCCAGATATGTGAGCAATATTCTAAGCACGGTCTTATTTGCGCTTTGCACAGCAAGAGCAACTGCTGCGGCGTGTAAAGTTTTTTGTCGCGAAATAGCGCACCAAGCTTCTGGGAGGCTGATTTTGCGATGTTAGCAACATGGTTATGCCATGACATATTGCTGTTGACCGAGACACTCAGGAGTCTTATTGACGAGGATGAAGAAATGGTCGATCCTGCCATAATGATGTCATCGCCCGCTGTATTGGCCCCCTTGGTAAACGTTGCTGGGTCTTTGCTGCATTAAACTGGACCAAAGTTCGGTCGCCCCAAGCTTGAGCTTTCTCCAGGTCTTGATTAATAGCTGTAATCTGCTCCTGTCTGCGGTGATGAGTCTCAGTCGCTGGTAAGGGTTTTTCTGATCTAAAGTGGGAGACAAGTGTACTGTCATCTGCAAAACTGTAAACAGGATTATTCGTTTCGATCAGCAGGTCATTAATATAGATGAGGAACAAAGTTGGTGAAAGTATTGCGCCCTGAGGCACGCCCGTGTTGATGGTGAATGTGTCTGAGATGTGTCCATCGACCGCAACGTGTAGGGATCGGCTCTTAAGGAAACTGGCCAGCCAGCTGCAGAGAGAGGCTGGGAGTCCGAAGGACGGCAGTTTGTTGAGCAGTCCGTCATGCCAAACTCGGTCGAATGCCTTTGAAATATCCAACGCAATCGCTCGAGACTCTCCGTAGTTTTCAATTGCCCTACTCCATATATGAGTGACATAGGCCAATATATCTCCTGTCGATCTCTCTTTGCGAAAGCCGTATTGATTATCGCTGATTATTGTGTTGTTCTCGAGGTATTTAAGTAGTTGCTGGTTGACTACACGCTCCATGACCTTAGATATTATTGGAAGCAAGGCAATTGGGCGATAGTTTGAGGGCGTGGTTCTCTTGCCTTTTTTTGGAACAGGTTGCACTCGAGCGACTTTCCAAGAGGACGGATAAATCCCTTTTCCGTAAGAAAGAGAAAAAAGCCTGGAAAAAACGGGTGTTAGCTCTTTAGCACGATGGCAGGTATTCCGTCCGGTCCTGATGCCTTTTGCGTTTCTAGTTCTTTAAGGATTTTGCGAATATCATGGTGATGAAACTTGACTTCTGCCATGGTAGTGTTGATGTTCGATATGGTGGGCAGAGTCTTGCCTTGGGGGACGTCTAAGGTAGAGTGCGATGAAAACATTTTAGCGAGCATGTTTGCTTTTTCCTTGACTGTAGTCGCCGTGATGCCACGTTCGTCCGTCAAAGGTGGGAGAGACGTTTTTGTAAAGTTGTTACTTGCTGCCTTTGCAACCGACCAGAAATTCCTGGAACCACTGGGACATTGCAAAAGTTTATTCCTGATCCTTTGATTGTGTTTGTCCTTAGTTTCGTCGATCACGCGTTTGCATTCGTTTCTCGCGTCGACAAAATAATTGCGATTTTCAGCGGTCTGATTTTGCTGCCAGTACTTGTAGGCTTGCTGTTTCCTACCTACAGTTCTTTCGCATCTTCTGTCGAACCAGGGCTTCCCTTTTGATGGTAACTTGATGGAATTTGGGATGTATGCTTCCATTCCTGAGGAGATTACTTGCGTGTTCTCTTCGCAGCAGACTGACGGGTCGTCAGAGCTAAGGCAGACGTCGAGCCAAGGAAAATATAGGTAGAACTCCCTTAGATCGTCCTATTTTGCAAAATTGTTATGCCAGATTTTGCGAGGCAATGGTGGGTCCTTCTGTATGAGTGGCAATTCACACACCGTTGTAATAAGTTTCTGGTCGGAAGTACCTAATGGCGGACCAACTGTGATTGTGTACTGGTCAGGATTGGTGGTTAGAAAGAGATTCAGGAGGGCGGCGAATTCGCCCCTCTCTGAGATTCGAGTTGCTTCGTCTACAAGTTGAGTAAGCCCGCAGCTGATGGCAAATGCTTCAGCTTTTCTACCTTCGTTGTCGGTCTTGTTGTGATGTTTGAGCCAGTTTGTGTTGTGGGCATTGAAGTCTCCCAGAACGATTATTTCTGAACTGGGGTGATCGACCTGTATTGAGTCAAAAGTGGTAGCTAGTGTTGAGAAAAAGCTTTGGTAGGCTCTATCGCTCGGAGGGCGATAGAGACAACATATAAACTTGGTTAATCCCTGGGCGGTGAACTTGAGCCACATGACGTCAAGGTCGTTCGGTTCGAGTGTTTCCTCGCGGTGACATGAAAGGTCGCTTCGTACAAAAAGGCATATTCCGAACTTATGTCTAAATCGGGTATGTAAGTCGTAACCAGGATAGGGGTAGTTCACTGTTGTTGTTGTAGAACATACTTGTGTTTCTGTAAGGGCTAGTATGTGTGGTCTATTTGCTTGTAGATGTTGGTGTACCGAATTTATGTTTGTATTTAGGCCTCTTATGTTGCAGAAATCTATTCTAAATTGGTTCGCTCACCTTAAAAATGATAACGCTGATGTAGATGACGCGACGCCTATCTTGCGACACCAAACTAGTTGCTGCCAATGCAGAATGGCCCTTCAATTTTCTAATTTAGAAAAGAACTCTACTATTGGGTTAGGTTGAATCAGTTCAGCAATTTTCTACTTCTGTGGCGCAAATAGCTGTCACGCAATATTTACAAGAAATATGGTAATATTAATATTATGTCTCTAATGTTACTTATATCTACTATGTGTGTTTTTACTTCTACAAAAATGAAGGTTTGTTTCAATCAATAGTGCGATTGCTGGTAATCTTGAAATTCATTTCGCTTATATCGTTATCTGCACGATTACCGTTTATAAAGTTTTTAGTTTCAACCATTATTAATTAAAAATATAAATGTAATCTATATATCATCAACCGTACAGATTGAAAGGCATTTAAGATATTAAAGATGGGACATTTTTTAAATTATAAGATCCAGTCAAAGCATCAAACGTATGCCCATAGGATGAATGTTTAGATGGGATCATGATTTATGTTGGTGTTAGAGATAATATTATGAACCTAAATTCTCTGCCCGATAAGTATATTATGAACCGATAGGAGAGTGGTCTCTGGCGACTATTTTTTGTGTTATCAATGGTTTTATATATTGTCCATCTCTTTTGTCGGCGGTTAAATTACCCATCCCTGAGAAAAACTGGAGATGATTCGAAATATTTTTACCAATATAAACCAATACTTTGGTGGCTCTCATTCGCATTTATGAAGGATTATGCGAATCTTCAATTGACACCCTCTCCTTCAAGAAAATAGTTCGGGCATGTTGTAATTAGATTGTTCAAAATTTGAATTTATACGTATTTATTTTTATGTGTTAAGATAACTATAAATCAAAAGTGACATGGCTAGATTCAGTAAAATTAACCTATTCAACGCAATAATATGAGTAACTGAAATACTCGTCCAAAATTGTATTAGTTTAGATTTTAAACTTTAATAGTTAGCAAAAACACTATCAAGTATATTAAAATATGTTCTGTAATTTTGTTCACGTGCAAGATTATGCAATGTTATTCTCAGAAAACTTCTGGAAAAATTGTATCATTACTATTAGCAGTAGACCAATAATTGTCAATTTCAAAAGCGACACGGCACGCGCTTGTCATTCGCAGGTTACAAATTAATGAGTCTGTTGTGAACGTTCTTACCAAACCTCAGGCCAATTCAATAAGTACTATATTGACAATGGTAAAGGAGTAACTTGTAACTTTGTAACCTTTCAAAAGTTGATCAATCGTATAATTAATAGTATTATTTAGATGTTTCCAAACGAAAAGGTTTTTATTAATAATAATCCTTACTCGAAGTTTAACCCATAAAATCGATCAATAATGGCACCTGGCTTCAGATACAGGTAAATATGTGTGTTTTCAATACCAAATGCAAAAGTTCAGATATTTTTCAACTATCGGAAGTCACTTCAGACAATGTAATAATAAGTTGAGTACATTTTAAATAATGTGAGAAAGACAGGGGTTTTCATTTCGGCCACACACAATCAGGATTGGTAATATTAAATATCACCAAAAGTTAGTAACCATTATCAATAGTTAGTAACTATCACCAATATTAACTGTGTGTGTGACCGAAATGAAAAAATCTGCAGTTGCCACATTATGTTAATTGATATAAATATATATGCATAAAAAAGACATACATGGAGATCAGACCTAAGAATCATTCAAGTTATGAAACTCATCCGATTGATTAAATCTCCTTCATGATAACTTAAAAATATAGTTGAGCATTACCTTGAGTTTCCATGAATGCGCTGCTTCAAACGAATCTCTATCAGTCGTGGAAAAGGCTAGCACACAAGCTTGAGCCCCCCGGTAATAGGCCTTGGTAATGGCATCGAATTCCTCTTGTCCTGCTGTATCCCATAACATAAGACGCACATCTTCACCGTCTACCCTAGAAAAGAAGAAAATACAATATAATACAACAATAAAACAAATTAAAAGTGTTCGAAAACGTCCAAACTTTTTGCAGTGTTCGTTTATTTTTGAGTAGTATGTCACACAGGAAGGGCGCGAGAGTGGTTAGATGAATGTATTTATCTCAGTTTGGTTACCTTCTTATTTTTTTTAAGTAATAGAAGAAAATAATTAACGATAGAACGTATGTTTTTTGTATTAAGAGGACGATCGGATTGCGGAAGGACCACATTTCTGCGCATTCCTGCGCTTCCAGGGGGGTCATAAATTAAATCTTTTTCAGGGATTCTAGAAAAAAAATACTATTAATTTGCACTTGCCAAGTTGAAAATATCTTTTAATATTTCGTGGTCAGTTTTTATGGTTGAGCAATGCAAGTTTATTATAAGATAATATTTTTAGTTTATAGGGCGAAGGACTGAGTTGAAAATATTGCCTGATAGGTATATGGTTTCGGGGGTTTAGTTAATTCCTCAATATGTGTTACATCCACAGATGGAAAGATGCGATACATTCTCATTGCGAAACGTCTTGTCTATATTAATGTTACAAATATAATATTATTTAGCCATCTTTTAAATTACATAATTGATGCACTTAATGTTTCTTAGTCAATTGGCAGATGTAAGGGTCAGTCGCTAAGTTGTTCAATGTGCAATAATTTTTGAAATAAGCAAAAAATCCAGAAGTTATACATTTTAGGTATTATTAAACTGTGCAACCCTATGAAAATCCAAAATATGATATAGTTTTTCTCTGAAAGTAAGATATTCCACTGAATTTCAAAAAATACAAAAAATAATCATATTAATGGGAGCATTTTCCGTTCGACAAAATGTTATATTTTGATAAATTTTGCGCAAAAGCGGCAAAAGCAAAGAATTATATAGCATAGTCAGAAAGCAAATATTTGGTATTTAAAGTTGGACTCTATACTATATTTTTGTGTCTCGACTAAGTCCCAGTACCTCAATGGACCAAATAAGAAAGCATCTAACGAACAACCAGATAAATGCACATTCAAAGACTGGAAACTCAATCTACGGATATTGCGGCCTTTAAAACACAAGTACCTTTTTCTGATATGAAAAAGATATTTAAACCAACAATGTGGCCGAAATATACCATAATAAGGCCATTCCGAAGTCCCAGGGAAAATTTTCTGCAACCACATGTATCCATAATCGATGCCCAGTAAGATCTCAAGACTCTATGGAGGCGATAAACAGACGACAACTAAATACTATAAATATATTTTATCTAAATATTCGCTCATTATGAAATAAGATAGGAGAAATCGAATCTTATTTGACTGACTCCTGCATAAACAGTGATATTCTATGCTTTAGCGAGCATTTTTTGATGGGACAGGAGGTAAATTCAACCAATATAAATAACTTTTTTATCGCTTCATATTTTTGTAGAAAGACAAGTGAACATGGTGGTACAATAATTTTTTCTAAACCTCACTTATCAACTATAGAGAGGAGTGACCTTGTGGCACTCTCAATAGAAAATCATTGTGAAATATCAGCAGCAAATATTATTTCATCAAAACTTCTTATTATCACAATTTACAGACCGCCAAAAGGTAATTTTGATTTGTTTGTAGAAGTCATAACAAGCATGCTAAACAAGCCAAATCTTAACTCTTAACCATTATACAGTAATAAATGGTGATTTCAATGTTCATGGAGTGCCACAAGGTTCTCTTTTGGCACCTCTATTGTTCTTAATATACATAAATGAAATCACATAGACCATTTGTCAGACCGACTTTCTAAAACTACTTTTTTTATTGCGAAAGCTACGGAAATTGGTCCCTTTTCCCGTACTTTTAAACTCTTATCCTCTATCTCTATTTCATTCAGTAGCCTGCTATGCCCTTGCGGCCTGGGGACATTGTGCCCAGGCTGAGAGAGTCTCCAAATTAGGAGAAGAGCTCTTAGAGTGATCTGTGGGATGGATTTTCAAGCGGATGTAAAAACTAAATTTAGTGACTTACAGATAATGACAATACCATCAAGATTTGTGTTTGAATGTTTATTATATGGATATAACAATCAAAATATGCTGCAAAGAAATAATGATCATCATAACCATGACACCAGACATAACAACCATATTAGACCAGAGTTTTTAAGATTACAAAAATCTAGACTATCTACAAACTTTTTCTCTGTTCATTTCTTCAATAAATTGCCACTATATATTAAAGAGTTATCATTGTCAAAGTTTAAAAGTAAAATTAAGCTAATTTTGACTGCAGATCCTTTGTACAAACACACTGAATTTTGGTCCATTGACTTGAGTATTTCATGCTAAATCTGAAGCATAGAATGTAACATATATACCAGAATACGACATATACACTATAATTGACATTTTATTATTTTTACTGTTATATTCCTCCTGTTAGATTTAGAGTTGTGACTGTTAATAATGTACAAAATGTTTTAATAATGTGAAATTGTCTATCTATATGTATTTTTAACTGTATTTAAGCCTATTGACGTGTGAAAAAATGTTGATTTCTTGCACAAATAAATAAATTTGAATTTGAATTTGAATTTGGCTTCCAGCGTGATTTAAAATAAATAAGAAAGTAAATAGCTAGATAAACTAGATATGCAGGCACTAAATCAAACATATATGAAAAGTAAATAACAGGCAGCTACTATGAATTTAGAGATAAAAACATTCATGTCAATAAAAAATATCGATCGATACAGACAAATCGAAGTAGAGGGAGGAAAATCGCAATGGCGGCAAAACCGTTTGAAACAAATAAATTAGAAAATAGAAAGCAAAACTCAATAGAATATAGAGAAATTGACAAAATAAATAAAATCAAAATTAAAGACGCGGAATGGATTATTAAGAAATTGGAAAATAGAAAAAATAATAATAGAATAAGCACATAAAATGCTTAAGATTCGAACTGGAAAGAATACTATAGCAGCCTATCAGATGAAACGAATGGCATAAAAAGATTTTAAAAGTAAATAAAATAATTAATGATAAGTCGGCTGTAAACTGCGAAGAGAAATCGAAATTGCAACGTATCCAAATGTTAAAAGTATCGACGAAAAATTGCTATAGATACATTATATCTGCTCATGAACAAAATACTGTTGTTGAAAGATGTGAGCTCGCAAATGTTGTATTATGAGTTGTAAAAATAAATAATGAAATGGCACACAACAGAAGTGAAGACTTCAACAATGCCTGATTAATATTATGAAATACAAGTATTTTCTTCTGTTCTATGTTACTTGTCACACATTCGATGTTTAAAGTAATTTACCTTGATATCTCTCATAAAATTAGCAGAAACTGCTGCTTAACGCTTGAAAAATGTCCATATTCGGCAAACTCGGATCATTTCCCATATTCAAATTATTTTAAATGAGATTTCAGGTAAATAAATCCATTTACTTACCTGCCACAAAAACTATACGCAGGTGGTAGTATAATTTTACCTCGAAATCTGATATAAAATCTAACAGAAGTTGCCTCTAATCACAAAAAAACACATTTTCAAATCCTACTAATTTTTCGGATTTTTCCGGATTCAAACTTTTTGTAATAAGATTTCAGGCAGTTAAATGTACCTATAAATATACATATTTTAATCTAAAGTCTAAATATTGGAATGGAAATAGGCTTCAATAGAATCTCTAGCAAGATCAAAGGAATTTCTAATCAAGAAGATAAATTAGAAATGATAATGGACAGTGCCAAAAAAAAACAATAAGTCATTGAACAAATTATAATGTTAAATATCGAAATGAAAAGACGAATTAAACTAGTTTAGTAGTATTCTAAAGAATAACGCAGTATATAATATGTAAATAATTTCACCGATCTTTAATCTGCACTAATTCATTAAATTTTAAGAAATAATTTCATAGCGTCGGAAGTTGGACAGTGAAGAAGTAGTTATTACAAAAAGCAGAACTTATGGAATCATATACACACATATACTTAATTCCAAACATATTTAACAATTCTACGTCAATGCATAAATTACAATAAAATGAATAAAACGTGTTTAACATAACAAAAGTTAAACAAAATATTATCACCTTAACAAGGCGATAAATTTGGACATTGGGATATTTTAGAATATCGGGCGTCGCGCGGGGCCCCCACTGCGTTGGCGCCCCTAAGCTATAGCTTAGTTAGCCTAGTGGGTAATACGGCCCTGATATTTTCTGGGTATCTGTAAAATACCCGCCACACTGCGCATAATTACGCCATTGAACATGGCTACATTGTAATCTACATATATTTTTTTTACAACAAAGTAAGGTAAATTTTCAGGAACAGAAATATTTGCAGAAGCTCATACTACAATATACTATTGTATCAGACAATTATATTTTACAATAGCACTCAACCTACCTTTGATTTCTCGACTTGTTGCGGATGGTTTTTAACACAGTCGCTAGAGGGTGGTATATTCGAATTCTCCGCAATAGAGAGCTACTGCAAAATACCGCGATGCGCGGATTTGCCCACACCCACTGCGCGGAATTCGCCCTCTTTCTCCTATAGGGGCATCTACTTTGACATGTTATGTTTATGTTTCAAAGAAAATAGAAGATATATGGAAAATACTTCTACTTTTTTGGTAGTATTCATGTTTTGAGTCTGGACTCCTATTACCGACCCTATACTACCTATATTTTACATTTGATTATGAATCGTTCAGTGATCGACTAACGGAAATTGAATATGTGAGAAAATTATCATTTAAGAAAGTACTTAGATCTTTTACAAACCGATTTTATCTCAAGAACACGATTTAAATATTTTCAAATTATTTAAATCGTTTTCAAAATATTTAAATAAAAAAAAGTATTCGGATCTTGAAATCTGAAAAGTATTTTTGATCATTTTCCTGGTGACAAATTGTCTTTGATTTATTATTAAAATCCTCTTTAAAATGATTCATTATTCGTTGCAGTTCTGATTGATTCATGAATAAAATGTATTTAATTTAATTTATGCATAATTTTATTTAAAACATCATATTCGATCAATTTGCTAAATCCATTACGAGGTATAATTTATGTTGCGGTAGCAAATTCTCATCCAATTTTACTGTCAATTTTCTTATAATAGCGAATTAGAATAATTTAATATGCACTTAATGCATCAAAGCAGACAATATGTAATATGGCTGCTCAATCATCTGTAGTAATAATATTTTATTCGATAGATTTAAGTGCATAATATCCTGCTGGAATTATAATGCGGTTCGCGGTCGAATATCTATTAGGACGCATATTTTATATGCTGCAACTAATTAGCTGAGTACTTCTTATTTTTCACAAACGGAAATGTCATGAATACGAATGCTTCACGTAGCCCATTCGTGTCACAAATCTAAATTCTTCTAAGAGAATTTTGAACAATTGCTTTTCTTGATTCTTAAGACACCTTATTTTAAGCTTATTGACAGTGAGGCGTCCGCATTAGCCTTCTGCGATTTACCAAATTACTTCGACTCTGACAATCAGACAATACTGTTATGAAAATTTGACATACTTATAATATGTTTTGAGAATTATCTGTTGGGTACGAATAAATTATCTCCTTCAAAGGTACACTGTATGAACAGAAAGGATCGAATTATAGTATATCACACGGTTCAGTTTTACCATATTATTTATAAATATGTAAATTAATCTAAAACTAGGAATATGCATTTTCAAATGAAGTTAGTAAAAACAATAGTAATTGTTTTACAGAAGTAGCTACATACCAATCCACAATACTAAAATTTCAACTATATTTTATGCTAGCCCTTTATTTTGAATGTTACCAGAACTCAACAATCGCATCAATAATATTTGCGATGGGGTATCCTGGATCGAGACGATACAAGCAAAGAACCTTTACAAGATTGGCCACTGATTCAAGAAAATAGCAAATATCAAATTTAACATGGAAAAAAATTAACAACAACAGATTTAGGACTAAAATAAAATATGTAAAATAAATAAATCGGCTAATCTCTTTCAAGATGTTTGAAATGTCCACCATCACATTTAACACAATATCTCACTTTTCTCTCAGTTACATAAACATCGGCTTCCACTTCCAATGGATATGCTTCTAATGGCATTTCTTGTCTCTATGATCTATATCTTCCCTTGTAGTGGGCCTTGTTTGATACGATGTCCGTTAGCTTGCCCCATAAATAATCTAAACATTTTTATATATAACAACGTAAATTTACTCGTAAAATAAAATTTTGGTTCATTTAGCAGAAAATGAAGTCATGTAATTGGCTCAAATTTAATCAAAATCTTAGCTAGCTTCAAACTCTTCTGCAGGAAGGGTAATTTACATGAAAGTTGAAGTATGACGCTATGAATAGCATATTTCATTACCAGTCCGGAAACTAGGCTTTTCCGGTGCACGCCCGACAGTTTCTGGTGTGAGGCGTAGCCGAACACCGGAAGTCGTGCAAGCACGGGAAAAGCTATTTCTGAACGTGTAATGAACGATTTTTCACAATACCTCTCTGAAACTAAAACATAAACATACAATTATTATAATTTTACGTATCCAAAATCATGTCATAATACATTTTGTATTACAATGTAAGCAAACGTCAAACTTGCAAGACAAGCAAGACAAAGGTATTTATCGTTGCTATGGAAATGTGCTTGTATGCTTTGTTGTAATTGAATAGTATGAATAGGCAGCTAATTTTGTTGTATTTGTCACAAGTAAGGTCAGAATAAATACAATAATTTTACTTTAAATTAGACTATTGACGCTAAAATGTATTAGATTAATTTTGTAGACTGGATCGCTGTATAATTTTAACCCAATTTATTATACTTTATGCTGATTTTGTGACTAAATAACTGCAAATTTAGCACTTAAAATTGCGGGCGCACCGGAAAGACTTCTTTGCTCTACAGAGATGTCGAAAATGATAGTTTTTAGAGAGGCATTATGAAAATACTCTTTCATAATCCGTCTATGAAAACTATAATTTTCCACGTCTCTGTAGAGCAAAGAAAGTAAGTATTTCCGGTGCGCGGGAAAAAGTTTTCCGGTACGCCTGCACGTGAAAAGTTTTTCCCGTTCCCTAATTTCAAGTGCAAAATTTGCAGTTATTTAGTAACAAAATAAGCCTAAAGTATAATAAATTGGGTTAAAATATACAGCGATGCAGTCTACAAAATTAATCTAGTACATTTTAGCGTCAATAGTATAATTTTAAGTAAAATTATTTTATTTATTCTGATCTTACTTGTCACAAATATACATCAAAACTAGCTGCCTATTCAGTTACCACAAAGCATACACAAACACATTTCCATAGCAACGCTTGATAAATATTAGATACCTGTGTCTTGTTTCTCTTGCAAGAATGACGTTAGCTCAAATTTAAATTCAAAATGCATTATGACATGATTTTGGATACCTACTTACATAAAATTATAATAATGTTATGTTTTGATTTCAGAGAGGTATTATGAAAAATATCGTTGATTACACGACCAGAAACAGCTTTTCCCGTGCTTGCACGACTTCCGCACTTCCAGAAAGTGCCGTGGACTGGTAATGAAATCACAGATCTATATAGCTACGCAACAGATACCTCTTCCAATGCTTTTTGCGCGGGGCCAAAAATGTTCACCGGCTTTCGCGAGCGGGTGAACCAGTCGTCTAGGAACGGGTCGGTGTTGCCAAGTTATCACGTCGAACAATATTTCTGCAGACTTTTTGACCCACTCAAATCATCGAGTATTATTATTAATATTTATGTATCAAATTAACACAAATATATTTTTTTAGAAAAATACGATTTTTACATTTTTTATTAAGTATGATAGTTTATTAATGAAATGGCAATTTAAATGAACAAATTTTTAATATTGATAGTAGAGTTCAAAATAAAATTAAATGGTACTTTGACATGTCGATAAACATTTTAAAATTCTTTTGATCTTCGGAACAAAAACCTGCGTGATAATATTATTACTTAATACAAATAAGAGATATTACAGTATAAGTTAACAAAATTTCTAATGACCTTTTACACCGATATTTAAGGTGAGTTTTAGCCCATGTTCAAGTACACCATTCACTGAATCTGGTAATGAACTTTAATTTGACATAATATATCATACGATTGCCAAGAAAATGAGTAATACCATAATGTGATATGAAAGGTAAACTACAGTTCGCGACTTGGCAACACGGAGGGGCAAAACACGTCTAAATAGGAAAATATTTAAGTTTATTGCATTATTGGCGAACGACACTTTTAATACCGGAGTAGGCATCTGTTGCGTAGCTATATAGATCTGTGATGAAATATACTATTGTTATCTTATATGTATATTTGAGATACTATTGGCCGATTTATGTGTCATCTTAAATTTAGCGGTCGTCGTTACTTAGCCTGACAGGAAGCGACGTCATCTTAATTAAAATAAATGGAAACACTTAGCTTTCAAGTAATATTTTCATATAGCTCGATAATCGGCCATGAAAAATATAATTTTTGCAAATTAAACTCAAAGTTGGTGATGATTAATAATTGAAACATAACTCTAATAAAATAAGAAATTCATTGACTGACATAAACCTAATATATTATTAGCAAAATTAAGTTTTTCTTCTATAAAAAGCATGCTTATTCAACTTTTTTAGGTCGAAACACTTCGTACTCTATTGCGGAAGAAAATTTTCCAGAAATTGAAATTATAAATTGACAGAATAAAGGTCTATTTTTAATGGCCATGGTAAATGACATTTAGCTATTGGTCGATTTCCAATATGCATGTATAAAAAAATTACGTTTAGCCTTAAAAACAAGATTATATTTATTTGTCTAAGGGCAATTTTGATTTTAATCTGCAAATAATTTCGTTTTAATGGTGTCCTACGAAAAATAAAAGCAACTTTCTGGTGCAGATCGGAACATTGATAATAAAGCTTTACAGAACTTCATTCTTAAAAAAATATTTAGAACAATCAAATTGCTGCCTTTAAAAATAAAGAACATAAAGTGGCGTTCATTATTTCACGGCCTTCCGGCATGACTAAATTTTATAAGAGAGCTAAGAAATAAAACAAATCGTAAGCATCCATAAAATGAAAGGACTTCAGTAACGTTTATGTAGCACTTTTCAAGTGCGGGTGTTAAAATCAATGGGTAGTTCTGGTTAGTAACTGTAGTAACAGTTGAAAACTAACTATCTAAAATCTAGATAAATTGAACTATGCTGAATTAATCGAAGCAAAAGGTTACTATACATTGTAAAACTAGACATAAAATTAATACTTCAACAACATGGAATATTTTATATTATACCTACTTTTTGGTATAATGATTCGTTTACAAGAGTGAGAAAGTTGTTCTGATTGTATATTGTCTGCATGACTATTCCATTTCATTTAAAAATATTGATATTTTTATGTACACGAGCCTACTATAAATGGAGTAACCCAAATATATTTAAGTATATTAAAAAAAGATTATTTAAAGAGCAATAAAGTAGGCTGACTTGACATTATGAATTATTGTCGAAAGTCAAGGAAGTCAAATTAAATTAAATTATTACAGAACAGGCATTTCGCCAAGGCATAACGTTTGCTCATTTTACTTTGTAATTACTCTAATATGTTGTTTAAATGGGACACAATGTCTATTAAAATTTTGCGTCTTAGAACATGTAGGTACGCAAAAGTTGAAAAAGCAAATTAATTTTAATGGCAAAACTCTCAAGTAATTTAGGTATTTACAGAAAAAAAAAACAACATATTACATCATATTACCTGAATACTCTAACAAAAGAAATGTTGGAATTTTATTGCAAATTTTAGTTTTATTTCTTATAAAATATAAACCCGAATTATGATGTTTTCGTGTTTTTGATTACTGACTTTACTATACAATTCAAATATGAATAAAATGACTTGCACTTTGTAACGTTGCAAATGTTACTGAATACAGCATTACGATTTTCTCCTTTTAGTCGCTGATTTGTGCTATCGATACTCTCGTTACCTTATTTCTCGCGACCTTACTCCAGGTGTTCGAACCTGCTTGACAGGTACGGTACATTACAGTGGCTTTATACAGGACAGTGACGACAATAGACCAAGGCCGCCATTTTGGAGCAAATTTTCTTAAAGCTTATATGGAAGTTTCGCGTTTTTTGCATTTTTTTAGCAAGAAGCTAACAAAATAAAGCGACTGAAGTATTATAATGGTAGGAATATGTTAACCGGACCCTTACCTAACAAAACTTTAATAATTTTCACGAAATTAACAAGCAAAATAAAATATATAATAAAGTATTATACTAGCATTTGAAAATCCCGCATGTATAAGCGGCAAGGAACATGTTTCCGACTCTTTTTGAGCGTAGTACAGAAAGGGACAGAAACTCAACCGAAACTAGACACTTATCAGCTGAATGGACAATCTAAGTGGGGTTATGATGACTCAAGATTGTGACAGATTGGTACGTAAATATGTATAAATATTTGTTTTTTATTAATAATAACGTTTTAATGTGATAATCAGAATGGTCGTCTGTGTTCACGGCATGAAATTTTAGTACTTTCTCCATGATTTGTGGTATCTTTCAGCAAGGTGATGTTATAATAGTAAATGTAATTTTTAGGTCCATATTTGAATTAGGAACCTTTCCAAAAAATGTTTTGAAAGGAACAATACATAATATGAAGCAGCGAAGCAGGTATCCAGTTTATACAGCAGTTGATGCAAGAAAGGGCACTTTTCTTTAGAGCAAATATGTATATGGACAAGCAAAGCATAATATTTAAACAAGATGACATGATGTATACTTCTGTCATTATCTGAACAATGCTTCCGTCTTCCATCACATGGAATTCTAAACTTTCAACAGAATTGATCAGTTTAAAAATAAAGCTGCTGCCATAAAATCATGTCTAGATTAAGACTTGTTCATGTTAAAAACATCTTATTTATTTATAATCAACACAAAGAATATAAAAGCTTATTTCAATTTTCAGCTTTGACCAGAGGGAAAAAATCAGATTTAATAAGTATGCTATCAAAAAATGGATTCTGAATAATGAAAAATTCATTATGATTTTTATGGATGTTGAATACGAACAGAAGTTCATTTCATGTAGTGTTAGGAAATAAAGTAGGTACACTATTTGAGAAACCTGTATTTGATCTAAAATAAATATATTAATTTTACTCAACGTTGTTTGATTAACTTACTTCGATCTCTTCTTTCTTGTCGATAAAGCTTTAAGCTAAACGGCAACAATAAAAAAAATCTTAAATAAAATATGCATATATTACCTAATATATTTAAAACAATACAAAACAGGAATACACCTCCGGTTATTAACAAAAGCTAAATAAAGAACCTTAAACATGGGAAAAACTGTAGTTTCTCGAATTGAAATTTTTAATACAAATAGTTTTTTTCAACGATTTACTACCATATTTTTGCACTACTTTACTTTTTCTCTTGGTAACTAATTTTTTTAAATACTACATATCAACTAATTATTTTTTGACTCATATTATGACAAGGTTCTGTGATAACTGTACTATCAATTTTCCATTTCTACCAAAAAAATAAATCATGCGTTCATGGTAAAAAATCCAATCCATTCTTGACTCCTCAGTTTGCTTGGAAAAAGCCTCGATATGGAATCTGATGAGATTTCAAGGCAAATTCACGCTTTGTAGAAGCCTTTCTTTCCACGTTGGTTTTGGAAATGGAAAATATGGTTGGGATAGCATTTGGCTTTAACTTCTTATCTCATCTTTTTTTCCTCCCACATGCCTGGTGCAAAATGAACCTGCAAGAAAAGATAATCCGTTACTACATTGTAATGTACACATCACTTAATTATGCAAATTGAGGCATGACATTTGACGAACATGTTACTTAGACTGTGTTGTACGATGCTGGCTAAGCTCGAGTCAGTGAAACCAAGACTGGTGGTTGAAGAATCCCATTTAAAATACATTGTAGATAAATGATCTAATTTGACAGCAATGTATTAAGGAGTTGAACCACCAGTCGTAGTTCAAATAAGCTGAGTTTAAGCAAGCCTCTATTTTACAACCAGGCCCTACTACCTACATAACAGTAACTACGTATATGATGTTAAACATGGAATGTTATAAATGTTAAAGTATTTTTTGTACTTCCAGTACTAAAATGGTTAATTTAATCCTAAGGGACTGAAGTACATTTGGACTGTGATCTAGATCACAAAGTTATCGACACTGACAACTTGTTTACTTATACTGTAACTAAGTGTTTCAAAGTAGAACAATACAATATTCAACTGGTAAAGAAAAGCCTAATATAACATTTTATATCAAAAAAGGCATGCAGCTGCAATATACTACATTCTTATAAATACAAAGAGTAGAATATAACAACAGTTTTTGGTGTGACAAAAAATACTCGTGAAACAATCACCCTTCAACTTTACATGCCCACGATTTTTTTAAATCACTACATATAGGATAATAATGTATTGGTGGGCCTGTAGAAGGCCTGCAGG
>JAEQML010067962.1:0-18663 GCA_016904865.1 Pissodes strobi | reverse complement strand
AATTGATTATAACGTATCGGAACAGATTCAAATAATTAAAATAAGTTGAGACTGAATGAAACTAACCGAAAGTTGTTGACGAATAACCCAAACTAACCAAATCTATTAATATTGATTATAACATATTGGAATCGCTTTAAATGACTGAAATAAGTTGAGAAAAAGTGAAACTATCCGAAAGTTGAATCGACGACTAGACCAAAGTAACCAAATCTACTAAAATTGATTATAAAGTATCCGAACCGGTTTTAATGACTAAAATAGGTTAAAACTAAGTGAAACTAACCAAAAGTTGATTGAACGACTAACCGGATTAGGTTGGTTATTTCGGGTTAATCGTCGATTCAACTTTCGGTTAGTTTCACTTAGTCTCAACATATTTCAATCATTTGAACCGGTTCTAAGACGTCATAATCAATTTTAATAGATGTTATTTGTTGGGTTAGTCACCAAATCAACTTTCGGTTAGTTTCTCTAAGCCTTAACTTATTTTAGATATTTGAACCGGTTCCGATACGTTATAAACAATTTTAATAGATTTGGTTACTTTGGATTAGTCATCCAATCAACTTGCGATAAGCTTCACGTAGTTTCAACTTATTTTAGTCATTTGTACCGGTTCGGATACGTTATAATCAATTTTAATAGGTTTGGTTAGCTTGGGTTAGTTGATGATTCATCTTTCGGTTAGTTTTACTTATTCTCAACTTGTTTTAGTTATTTAAAGCGGTTCCGATACGTTATAATAAATCCTAATAGATTTGGTTAGTTTGGGCTAGTCGTCCAATCAGCTTTCGAATAGCGTCACATAGTTTCAATTTATTTTAGTCATTTGAACCGGTTCCGATACGTTATAATCAATTTCAATAAATTTGGTTAGTTTGGGTTAGTTTGGGGACGACTACAATAAAATTTCGACTAGCTTCACTTAGTTTCAACTTATTTTAGTCATTTGAACCAGTTCCGATACGTTATAATCTATTTTAATAGGTTTGGTTCGTTTGGGTTAGTCGTTGATTCATCTTTTGGTTAGTTTCACTTATTCTCAACTTATTTTAGTAATTTAAAGCGGTTCCGATACATTATAGTAAATTTCAATATATATGGTTAGTTTGGGTTAGTTTGGGGGCGACTACAAGCAACTTTCGACTAGCTTCACTTAGTTTCAACTTACTTTAGTCATTTGAACCTGTTCCGATACGTTATAATCAATTTTAATAGATTTGATTACTTTGCATTAGTCGTCGATTCAACTCTCTGTTAGTTTCACTTAGTATTAACTTATTTTATTCATTTGAATCAGTTCCGATACGTTATAATCAATTTTAATAGATTTGGCTAGTTTAAGTTAGTCGTCTATTCAACTTTTGGTTTGTTTCACTTAGTCTCAACTTATTTTAATCATTTGAACCGCTTCCGAGACGTTATAATTAATTTTAATAGATTTGGTTAGTTTGGGTTAGTCGTCCAATCAACGTTCGGTTAGTTTCACTCAGATTCAACTTATTTTAGTCGTCTGAATCGATTTCGATACATTATAATCAATTTTAATAGATTTGGATAGTTTGGGTTAGTCGTCGATTCAACTGTCGGTTGGTGTCAGTTATTCTCAACTTATGCTAGTCATATAAGGCGGTTCCGATACGTTATAGTGATTTTATCACATTTGGTTAGTTTGCGTTAGTCGTCGATTGAACTTTCGGTTAGTTTCACATAGTATCAACTTATTTTAATCATTTGAACCGGTTCCGTTACGTTATATTCAATTTTAATAGATTTGGTTAGTTTGGGTTAGTAGTCCAATCAACTTTCGGTTAGCTTCACTTAGTCTCAACTTATTTTTGCGATTTGAAGCAGTTCCGATACGTTATAATCAATTTTAATAGATTTGGTTAGTTTGGGTTAGCGTTCAATTAACTTTCGGTTAGTTTCACTTATTCTCAACTTATTTGCCATTTGAAACGGTTACAATACCGACGTCATTATCAATTCTAATAGATGTGGTTAGTTTGGGTTAGTCGTCGATTCAACTTTCGCTTACTTCCACTTATTCTCTACTTATTTTAGTCATTTAAAGCGGTTCCGATACGTTATAATCAATTTCAATAGATTTGGTTAGTTTGGGTTAGTCGTCCAAACAACTTTCGGCTAGTTTCACTTAGTCTCAACTTATTTTAGTTATTTGAACCAGTTCCGATACGTTATAATCAATTTTAATAGATTTGATTAGTTTGAGTTTGTCGTCGAATCAACTTTGGGATAGTTTCACAGTGCCAAAATATATTTAATATTTACAAAGCATTCCATTATCGTTATATAATATGTACCCTTAAAAAAAATCTGACGCCTAGATGATTTTTCCGGTCTTGTCGCCTCCTTCACCTAATTTTATTAACATATCTATTCACTAATCCGACTATAGATTTTTCCTGTTTGCCTTTGTATTTTTCATTGCTTCGTATATATTTCCACCGAAGTCCGAATAAAATATTACACAAATCCGACTCTGTTCTGAACACTCTGCCTACATACGAACGACTGATTAAACTAAAACGCTCCACATGCTGTCAACAATCTGCGGATTTTCGGCGGCTGGCAGAAAATATTTGGGGGAGTGGAGCTTCTAGTTTACATATACCGTTAAAGGAGATAGTTAGTCAACCTTATGGACTAAAAACCTTAACACTTTTTGTTAGTTTTGGACCAAACCGATAGAGGGCTTCAGAGCACGTTGGACCACAAGCAGTTCATTGGTCGTAAAGATAAACTCCTCCCCGCGAGCAACACGTGTAGCCTTTACATTTCATTTAACTAAATCGCCGGTATATTTGGCATCTACTGCGAACAGATGTCGCGACGGTATGATATACTTTTTGCGATTATATAGAGATGGGCAATTATCGAATACAGTTCAGTAAACTAGGTATATTTATCTAGAAATATTAAGCTTCTATTATCATATCAAAACATATTATAGCAATCGCAAATCGAAAAGTACGTTATATAGGCATGTGGCATGTATTATTACATTGTTAGAATATATTTCTAAAAAAAGTACATGGTATATGACAATAATTTTATAAGCACAAATCAGCAAAATGGAAGAATTTCAATTTATTCAATGAAATACCGAAACACGTCAACCGTTTTTGATAGTGGCGACTATTTTCAGCCCGTTTGTTGCCATAGTGGTAAATGTTTCACGTTACTTCTGACTTTCGGACGGTGACGTAACCGATGTTTTTTTTTAGTCTTAAGATGTTCGAAATTAACGAGAAAATCTAATATAGGGAACGTCTTTATTTTAATATATACAATAAAAACAACATCACATTTAATGTAATAGTTGCTAGAACAACTTTATTTTTTATTTTAGGTTAGGGTGTTGCCATTGTTGCCAGGACCATATATTTATAAGTATTAAATATATGGCCAGTACCATTAGGGTACAACTTTCGAGTAACTGTTATATACCTCGTTGTCAAATAACGATTAAATATAATGTTGTTTTACTGGAAATAATAAAATGTATAATGAAAGATGTTTTTCGAGTAGGTAACATTTTTTTCTCGTTATATTACTTTGAAGAAATTCATAAACCAGATAGAAAGCTGCGCCCTTAGAATGCCGTTTCTAATGATATAAAATGCCACTTGCCATAGCTTCACATTAAAAAGATTTGTGACGTCTGGCGTCACCAACAAATCGCATGAAGCACTATTTCAACAAATATTTATACTTCTGTTTATTTAGGGGCATTATTGAAACACTTTTATTGTATGGCAGTAGATATTGTATAGGAAATGTTTTAAGTAGGTATAAAAATATCCTTCTCCTGATTTCAAAGATATATAATATGTCAAAATTTAATTCAGCCGTTTTTTTATATTGGAGTTTAAAATTTTGATACCTAAACTGAATTGATGATAATCGAATTGGCGCATACTTCAATATGTTAATAGGTATGTTATATATTTTTGAAATCGGGGGAAAAATATCTTTCGTCCTGGCAGGAAATATATAGGGTGTTCCATCCAAGTTTAAATGGTAATACCTACGGGAAAATATGTAATTTTTGTATTAAAATTTTTTTGTTCTATTACTTAAATTAACCCCTGTAGGTGGGAGCGCAAATATGTCTGTATATCCATCCCATCATAGATTAGAAACCAAATATCCATAAACAATTATAATAAACGGTAGAAACCCCACTTCGTTGCCAGATTTACAGTGCATTTTTCACTATCACGCGCTAAGTTAAATCATTGTCTTTATAAAGAAATAGTCGTCCAACGGGGCCTGTGGAGAGGTGCTGCCCCCAGTGGCTGGCACCAAAAACAGTATTAATGAATGAAAACACATGCAATGTTTACCCTAAATACGAAAAGGAAGGGGTAGAAAGGAGAATAAATTATATTCCCGGAGCAGTAGATTTCCACGAAATGAACTTCAGCCAAGGCTAAGTGGCAAGAACCGGTTTTATCAGTTTAATTTTTATATAGAATGAAATTTCCAATGCGTGCTTCCCCAATCTTGACTCTTCGATTGAATTTATTTTATTCTTTGGTAAAATGGTGTTTAGCAGTTATTACACATTGATTCTTGTGATCAATTTCTTTACTAGTTTCTATTATTCATATAATTGAAATAATGCAGTAATAGAAGAAAATAGATTTGCGTATGCCATTAAAAAATGGGAATATAATAAACAATAATAAAATCCTATTTGCTAAATGTAAAACGTTTTGAATTGATATAAGTAAAATTTTATAATATAAACTTGATATTTTTAACGCATTCAAAATTACGAACATTGAAAACATATTATTAAACTATAAAAAAAAATTATATTTATAAAAACTGATTATTCGCTTCCTATTAGTCAAAAAGTACCGTATTACAATTTTTAAACTTACATTGTTTATAGAGAAATAAAGATAAAAATTTAGTTTAGTTCCAATAGTAGGTAGGTATAGTTATTTTGTGTATTTTTTCTTTTTATAGAAGGAAGACAATTAAACATTTTCTGCCATTTTATGCTTTGATGCACCAAGAACATGTATATATCAAATTATTGATTAAAAAGTCCCGTTATTTGGAGATTAATAAAAAAACTAACTATTTTTATTTTATTAAATTTCATTATTTTTGCAAAAGAGGGGAGATAAGAAATAAGGTGTTTAAAAACTGAAATCAAAACTCTTATCACTTTAGATACGTCTTTATTTAATATGAGTTAGGCATAATACTAATTTATGTATCAGTACAGCTTTGTTTGATGTACCACACCTTATGAAATAAATCTATGAATATTTTTCATGTAGGACAATAAAACGGTATCATTGGAAGCCGTTAAAAAACTTGTCGAATAGACAGGCAGAGTAGTACTGGAAAGGCTCTGCCAAAAATTTCTGACAAACACTTGCGACCAAACACTTTCCAGAAAATGAATGTGAAATTAGCGGTACAAATTCAGCGACAGTGTTGCTGCAGGTTTAAAAACGGCGGTTCGAAGTAAAGAATTACATTCTGCAGCTTTAGAAACTGCTGAATTTATCGAATAGGTTGATAGGTTTTTTGATTCCCTAAACAGACAAAAGCTTTATGCTCCAAAGGCCTGTAATTCAGCAATCAGCATTGCAAACACCTACGCACAAAATGCCATCCAACAATGATTTAAACTTTTCACCGTGCTTGTGAAGCAGGACCAAAAATCCAGTAGGTTAAGTAGTCCCCCTTGTTTTAGTGGAATGTTGCAGACAATCAATGCCGTTAATTCCATGTTTAGGGACAGTTTAACAGACGGTTACAAATTTGTGCTTACAAGAAGGCTGAATCAAGATCCCTTAGAAAATCAGTTTTCATTGTACCGTCAAAGTGGTGGCTACAACAGAAACCCAACAGCAAGAACCTTTAAAGCAGCTTTTAAAATAAGTGTTACGATCCAGCTAAAAAAACCTCCTCATTCAAACTGCGAAGAAGATGAGGATAACATTTTAGAATATCAAGACACTGATGAAAATAGCGAAGAATCTTCAGCTTCATCATTTTCTTCCTCAATGTCCTCGACTGAGCTCGTAATTGGTGACAACAAAGATACCAGTTTAGAAAAGAGTTCAATAGTCTACTTTGGAGGATATTTACAAATACAAATGTGATTTATGTAAAGAAGTTTTGCAAGGTGATCTTAATGTTGATTTAGATGAAAATAAGAGTCTAATATTCTTTAAAAATTATAATATTGAGAAATCCTCGTTTAGTCGTCTGAAGGTACCATCACCCATATTAAAAACGTTCACAGGGATTAGTATGCAATGGTTTTCCAAGTACTTAAAAAACTGTTGGGATAAAGGGGTTTTGGAAAAAATATAGAACATATAATTTAAAAAAAGTGCGATTAAGTTTACCGGATTGGTTTGTGCAAGATGAATGTGTAGATCACAGAGAGTTTATTTTAAAATTACTAATCAGATTAAAGAATACAAATATTTTTCATCAAAAATTAAAAGGGATGAAAAAGCCAAAACTTAAGACAGCCACCAAATTGACAATTTTAAAACGTAATAATTACACTCTTAATTAATTCACACCTTGATTCACACTTATAATAACAATCCATGAAAATAATTAACTTAATGTGATCATCCAATCTGCTGAGGCTAACTCTCGGTTTCACAGGAAGTACAAATTTTGTAATGTTTTAGCTACTACTGCGAACCCTAATCTGAGCCCACACTGTATGATAGATGTTACCAATTTTCAAAATCAATATATATATATGAATAATTTAGTAAAAACCTGATACCATTTTAAAAATATGGATATAGTTTGTCGCATTTTTGAGTCACCCGGTCTAATTCAAAACGTTCATGCCTATTTTAAGCTTAGATTGGGATTTTCGTAAATATTTCATATATGGATATGTAATTTTCCACCCTCCCTATATTGTGGGAACCTGCAGAGATACGGGTGAAAAACCGGTTTTCCCCCAAAATCTCTCCTTAAATTAGAGCCACGGTGCCTCCGTATGGTCTAAGGTAGCCCCCCATGGGGCGCACGTACCATAAAAATTTCGACCCCGTACCTCTTCCGCTTCTTTCGAAATTATTTAAGTTTTTCCTTCTCCCACCTCCCCTGGCCAAACGGGGGGGAGGGGGGTTACGGGGTCTCGTTTTCGTCCAGGATCTTCTTTTTACCCGGGCTACATCCCTTGAGAATTTCAGCGCTCTACCTATACGGAAACGGTTTTTCCCCCAAAATCCCCCCTTAAATTAGAGCCCCGGTCCCCCGAATGGCCTAGGGGGGCCCCATGAGGCGCACATACTAAAAAAAAATCGACCCCGTACCTCTTCCCGTTCCCCCGAAATTAATTGTTTATTTTTCCTTCTCTCCCCTCTCCTGGCCAAAGGCGGTGGAAGGGGTCCCGTTTTCGTCGAGGATCTTCTTTTTACCCCGGCTATATCCCCTGAATATTTCGGCCCTCTACCTATACTCTACCTATTTTAGGATGTTTATACGGTGCCTTATATCAATAACTAAATAACTTAAATAACTAACAACATGAAATCGATGTATAAATAAGGCATTTTTGGATTTATATATTGCTGTCAATCAGGAAGTTGACATCGAGTTTTATTTTTTAAAATTTTAAAAATGTATCCATTTAAATTTTAAAAATGTATCCATTGTATGTCAAACAGTGGCGGCTCGTCATAAGGGGCCAAGGGGCCATGGCTCTGATAATATTAGTCATCGAAAAATGTAATGATTCCCCGATAATTGGGCGATTCGAGCCAAACGCGCAGCGGCCTCGTCTTCAACAGCAAATTGCCATGGAAAGGTCAAATGACGTCACGACGATGTGCGCTGAGAAGGTGACTTTAGGGGACTTTAGCTGTAAATCGGCATAAAGAATTCCCCTTTCTTTCTGGTAAATCGGGGCCACCTGATTCAATGGCTCGGGCCGCGTTTCGATAAGTAAAAAGGTGGGTCTGACACTTTAACGTTTAAAATGAATCAAATAAGCAATCTTTTAGTGAAACCTTTTTAACATCTTCATGCTTTAGGTAGGTATGATGTCTGCAGAAAAAAAATCATTTTGTAAATGCCTTTGAAAATTTTATTAAAGAAGTAATTGAATAATTTGCAACCAAAAAAAAAATATATCGGAAACTGTATAACTAAAATTATTAGTATTAAAAATAGATCAATTTTGTGCGCGTGTACAAATGCTGTCAGTAGTAATGTTTGTAATATTTTTGTAAATTAATCTATGGTAGGATTTTTTATGGACACTGCAAGTACTTTCAGCATTAATTTCTGGGCAGAACCTTTTGATACGTTTTGAATACTTTCTTGGCAAAATTTGGTATAGCCTGGGTTAGTGTTAGTTTTGTGGCAAAACTTGGGTTAGATACCCAAAAAATAGTAGATATATAATAGAAAAGTATGCGCCTTCCATTTTTTTAAATTACAATTACAATGAGCCATCAAAAAATGGTTGCCCGAAGTGCGTTTTTTAACGCCTTTTGGGCAAAACTTTGGGCGTGTCACCCCAAAATTTTTTCATTAATTCTTGGTAAAATCCGCTTCGTTCGTTCGTGGAAGGCGTGTTTTTTAACGATTTTTGAGTACAAATTAGGCGTGACACCCCCAACATTTTGCGGGTTATCCTCCGGCTCCGCCTGCGGCGAGCTGTTTCTTGTGAAAAGCAGAATTATATTGTGGCACCATCTTGCCTAAAAGTCACGAGTTGCCACTTGTCAAAAGTATTGAGAAGTGTTCGTAAAGTTAAGAGATAAAATAATATATAAAGGCAGCTAATTTAACTTTCTAACTCGTAACAATCTGACTGTAGTGACTGTAAACACATTTTATAAACCTGGTCTTGTACAAATAATAAAGCTCAATCAAATGCCCTTTCAAAATTGAAGACATTCCGACTACTTTTGAAGATATTAGAAGACCACATATTACCAAGACTTCTTTATTTTTTTCCTGCCATTATTAATCAGATTTGGCGTTTTCGTTCTTGGACCACCATTATCAACCTACAGTGTGTGCGTGGATTTGCTTGCCAAATGGGAAACTTTTATTTCTCATTTTAGCAAAAAATGTTATTCTTTATAAACAGTTTTGCTTGCGAAAAACATTATATTCACGTGTAGACATATTAAATTTTTTGTACGAGGCGCTCAAAATGTGATGGAATAAGAGTTTTCATCAAAAATATATGCGTCATAATTCGCATTTTTCAAAAATAAAAATATGTAATTGATATTTGGGATATTGACTGCCAAGTTGAATCTAGACAAGTTTTTAAGAAAGCATTTTACTCAAAAATAAAAAATAAAGGTAGATTAGTCTTACTCAAAATTCATGTTTTTGAAGTTTTTGAGCGCCCAATATAAGAGATTGGATATGTCTATACGTGAATCTCAATGAAAAATAAAAGTTTCCCATTTGGCAAGCAAGTCCACGCACACACTGTATCTCACACTCAATAGTATTTAGATTTTTTTAACCACCAACAAAAAAAAAAACAGTGTTTTTCCGATTTTACGAATATTTTTTCTAAATATAAATAACTTTAAATTGGCTTATTAGAAAATACTGAAATTTGGTGGGAGAGTCCATTATAATTCGTTGTTTTTGACAAATCTGTAATTTGAATAATCAGATTAGAGTAAAAACTGGAAATTCGTTTCCATTGTATTGTCGCAGAGAGCCGACTAACCCTTGAACCCTTATTCCGGCCCTGGGACAGTTGAGCTCCGGTTGCTTATACGTAAACTGCAAACGCGATAGGACCTCGCCATAGTGCGACTGTAATTTAAATTGTTTGTGTGAATAGTTGTTGGAAAAGATGTAATATTGGGTTGTCGTATAGCATTTTTTTTTTCTCATTTTGAGTACGCCTTGGGTAACGTTTTGTTTAGTTCCTGTTCGTTGACCCCCGTAGCGAGCGGAGGACCAAGCATGAAATGTTCAAATATTTGAGGATGAAACGTAACGTATCTAACATTTATATTACAGTCGGTACCATTCCATAATCCCTATTTTGCGGGCCACTGTCCTATTGCCAATCGGGGCAATAAATCCCTAGCAAAAGGTAAAAGTGACCGCGGCGCCCAAATGACCCATGCCTAACACTAGTTATCAGAAGCAGCTTCGGCTCAACTAATGTTGTTAGGAGTAAATGTACTCCTTTCGTCTTAAAATAGTCTTATTGTATATTAATTTAATATTAAAATTGTTAGTCAAAGGCAAGGTGGTGTCATTTTAAAGATAGAAGATACCGAACAAGAATAATTGAATATTAATTAACCAATTCTGGCTAATTTGCTGCGCACTCTGTATAATGCATTCACACTGCAGGTATCTCAGAAGTTAGAAATGTATCTGGTAAACCAATTCTGAGCATGAACATTTTTATATAGTTTCTTTGTCAAGATAATACATGCCAACAACCAAAATTCGTTTTTGCAATTTATCTATACTCGACGTGCCGAACAGATTCACCGATCGCGGAAACAATTCGTCTTATTTTATGATTGAATCGACCCAATGTTTTGTTTTTTATTTCGATTTTTCTTATCCATAATACAAAAAATAAAAATAGAGTGTGTTAATCAAAGTTCCTATAGGTATTTGGAATCAATGGAATCATAAAATAAGAAGAATTATTGTATCCGTGTTTTCCGTGTTTGGTGAATCAGTTCGGCACGTCGAATATAGTGTTCATTGTTGTGAGGTCAATCAATACTTAAAAAAATGTTTGCACGTTTTCGGAAGCAATGAAGTTTTCCAAGAGTTTAATAAACATCCTGTATGCAACACTTCCTATTTCATTTCGATCTCGCAATCAAAACAAACTTTTGCCTATCATATTTGGAAAAACATCTTAAAAACTGCAGGTGTCTATCTATTAATATAAAAATATTTCACTTCGAAATTTATCTAAAAATGTGTACCTAGTACCTATCCATTTCGTCTGCCCAGCGAAGTTTATGTCGCAACTTGTATGCAAAATAGTTATTTGGTACCTGTTTGTACTACGCATTATTCTCTCCATTCATAACAAACTGTTTTTCGTTTCATAATTTTATTTCTATAAATAATTCGATGGTTAAAAAAAAAAAAAAAAAGCATTCCTGTGGAAGATATAAATTACAGTGATCTAGAACAAACATTGAATATTCAATCTATCTCAAAACGTAGACATAATTTTGACATTATTTTATGCTACAAATTAATCACCAACTATATAAATTGTCCTGAATTGTTGAAACGAATTCAATTTCATATACCATCTAGACAACTAAGGGATGCTAGAACATTCGAACTCAAATTTCACAGAACTTCATATGGACAAAACTCACCAATAACTAGGATAATGAAAAGTGCAAACTCATTTAATGGTGATCTTTTCGCAGAATCTTTGACTTCTTTAAAGAGTAAGTTAAGAAATTGAGATGAATCATGTTTTCTATAAAGAATAGATATTCCTAAGTGAACTGATCTGTGAGGTATGTGTGTGTGTGTGTGTGGTTTTTATTATGAATATGTTTAGTGTTCTAATTTACTGTAGTTATAGAAATGTATTTTGATTGGTGTGAATGTTACTTATTAGTATATTGTATTATTTTATTTTACAAATGTACGAATGGGCTTGTCCCGTGTATTAATAAATAAATAAATAAATAAATAAATAAATAAACTATGAAGTCGATAAGCGATCATTTCTAATACGACTGTTTGATGTGCCATCTATGGGCCTTGAAATATATCTGTTAGACGAATTCAATTTTTATTACAGACAACCTTAAAATGTTTTCTAGTGCATCGAGTTTTCAGTTTTATCCGTTTTGTCGCTTATGACCGATATGTATCCTTCTTTGTTTAATGGTCTCTCTGTCATACTCATTGGTTAGCTAACTATACTCCTTTATTCAAACAACGCATATACTTTGATATTATTTGATCTCCGAATTTTGGGCACCAAACAATTTAATTTTATAGGAATATATTTTTCGTTTTCGAAATTTGGTGTCCAAGAAAGGACAACGTGTAATTTGATGCGCTCGAAAAGGCACCCTTTTCTCGGCCACAACGTTTTATTCAGTAGGTATTATTTGGTATTTCATATGAATCATATGCCGTCTAAATCCAAGAAACTTAAAGGTTAGACCTCAAAATCAAAGCAAAGAGTGAAATAAAAAAAAGCCAAAGACAGCATAGAAAGAATTTTTTTGGATACTCAGGTGATGATGTACAAACTACATTAACAGCCGTAAGAGAAGAGAAAATGTCTGTAAGATCCATACCTATAGTTCCTAGTTTATAAGTCTTGTTATATTTGACTTTGCACATATTATTCATAATTTATAGAGCTTTTTATAATTTATCTTGTATTTATTTTTATTATTATTCATAAACGTTACGTAAGTTACATTAAACTATACTTAATAAAAATATTTGCCAGCATTTTTTGTATTTTCTATAACTAAACAGGAACCATGAAAACGGTAAGTTGCGCCTCCCAAATAATTTGTCCCCCTTGACTTAAGTCACGGCACGCTACTGATTAAAATTATACAAACTAGAAAAGTTCTTTAATCCTAAAATACATTCTTCAAAGTAAAATCCTGTATATGCTGACACATTTACAGGAGAAATTTTCTGTGTGACATCTGGTCGTGGTCGTAAAATGTAAATTAAATTGCTCAAAATCAAAATAAATTTTATTTTCCTTTAGTTATATAATTTTATTTAACACAACATGTCTCAATTTCTAATTATGTTTGTTCTTATTAGCGGAGTTGTAGATAAACTTGGTAAAGGCTGTTTTTTGGCTAATCGATGTATTTTTCGGGATCTGTAGATATTAGTTCCTACTATCGGGGCCATTCTTTGTTTCGCAAAACAATTTAACTGCCAACAAAAGATATTGTGGTTTGGAACCTTCGGCAAAATCAAATCTTATTTTTCTGGAGGCGCATCAGAGAAGCAGTATACGGTTTTTTTTTTATTTAGTATTATTAATTTGTTTAGGATGAAAATGCGTTTTTACAAGGGTGCTCCAAGTTTTAATCTCCTGATGATGCTAACATGGTTAGCGAAACGCGCGACGAGTGCAATAATTCTGTTTCGGTATTGGGGATAAAACTCCGTTTTAGTGCATTTTACCGAAGGTTCCAAACCCCAATATAAATAAAATATTACCTAAATATTCGACGTGCCAATTGATGCTCAAACCTTCTTATATTCTGTTGTTCAAGCCTCGTGTAAACGTGCTCTGATTTTAATACAATCATTCGATCCTTAACAATTGTGTACTATTGGCCGTGTATTCCAGATTCGTCAGACAAATTGTTACCTTTTTCTCTACCTCAAATTTAGAATTGAATAAGGCCGCTTCGACTCTGGCCTCAAGGAGTAAATTGCACAAGTGGTAAATTAGTGCCGTACTATTATTAAATAAAGATAAAAGTGTTGCTTCAGTTTCTGTCAATTTTAATAACACCTTGTTGCGTTTGCTAAAAACTGAAGCTGATGAGGAACACTTGGCTTAAACAAAAAATATTGAGTTTTTCCAAAAAAACACAATACTTAATTATAAATTATTTATAAATATATAGTACTTCAAAAATGTGCCTAATAACACCTCCATATCACACTAACCTAAGAAACCAGTAATTAAAGGTTACAACATTATTCTTTTCTTCTTATCAAAGCCATTTCAGAACTTCACAAGGTGCACGGGCTTTTACCTGTTCAAATTGCATTTACTAACCATTTTAATTTTTAGATTTCTCGTTTTTGACAGCGCAGCGGTGGCAGGTTTGTTCCGCGAAACGTTGAGAATTTTCCAGTTATAGGTTTTTCAGCTTCATCAAGGTCACTAAATTAGCACTTGTGAGTAGTAAAAGAGACACTTGAGGCATATTAATGCACACGTGTACGAGGGTAATTTATGAGCAATTAATGCCACATAAATATGTTATTTGAGCATTTTTGAAAAGAGAGTACCCTAATTTTTTGAATATTTATTCTTATTATCTTTATTGACAAATTTATATGCCTACTCAGGTGGGCGAAATGGTAATAATGAGTAATGAAAGTGTGAAACAGTGGTACCTACCGTCGCATATGAACAAGGGATGCTCATTTTAGAGAAATATTTTTGCTGTGAGATATATTGAATCTTCAAATTTTCTGTTAATAAGGAGTTAAGAGGGAACCTCATTTTCGGTGCATGATGGAAATTATTGTGCTTTGAATTTAAATAAGAAGGTAATAAATATCTTCGTGGGTAAAGACATGCCGAAAACAGACAGGATTTATACAGGCTTCCGACTACGATACACGCACCGTGTTTCCGACAGATCACCTCTCAGTCTCAGATTTGCTGAAGGGGACGTATGAGTTTGGTGCTTGACCATAAATAATATTAATTAGGCAGTATGGCGATATAATCAAAAAATATGTGTATGGCAAAATTTAAGCGCTTCCGCATTTTTCTGAGTTTATAATAAAAATATAATTATTGACAATTAAAGAAAAACGACACAAAAATCTAATGGATCGCATAAGGCTCCAAGAGGAAAAGTATTAAAATTATTGTTGTTTTAACTCAAAACCAGTCGAGTATAAAATAAATAACACTATAATATTAGATGTACACGCACTCACAACCATATTATACGTACTAACCACAAGAAATAATAGAAAATAATAACTATAAATTATACTGGGACCTTGCCACATACACCGATAAAAAAATAACGCACAATAGACCATAATAAAACTAAAAAGATCGCGTATCTTATAGATATTACAACACCATCTGTCCAAAATGTAGTTAAAAAGTACGCAGAAGAGAAACAAAAATATCAGGAACTCGCAATGAAAACCGTTTGATGATGATTTTTGTGCTCTTGTCATTATGTGTAGATTTTCCACATCTGTTATGGACCACTTTATTATACCGAAGGAGTAGATAAGTGTTGGAACAGCGTATGTGTTATTGGCTTTAAAAATGTTTTTTGAGTTGTGATTTGAGAAGTATGTTAAGTCGATTTTCATATTGTTGCCGTAGTTCCTTTTTTATTGTGCTATGATCAAGCAGGCAGGAACGTCAAACTGGTGAGATCAGTTTCATTACGGGGAGTAACGCCCCCGACATTCCGAGTTGCCACGGAATGTGTCCCGTCACATCCCATCGTTCTCTTCCGGGCTGGAGAACACCGAAGTACAAAGTCTGGAGCTGAACAATGAGAGTATGTGACAAGCGGTGCTGCATTGTAATAGCTGGCAGGAACGTCAAACTGGTGAGAGCAGTTTGATTATGGGCCGGTACGGAGAGTGACTCCCCCGCTATTCCCAGTTGCCGCGGGATGTAGCCCATCGAAACCCATCGTCCTCTTCCAGACTGGAGAACACCAAAGTACAAAGTCTGGAGCTAATCAATGGGGAGTGACCGAACACACCCCATTCTCACACCTTTTAGGCTAGAGACCACCAAAGGAATAAGTCTAAGGCAGATGCTACCAGTGGAAGCGGCCGTAGGTGGTAGATGCACAAGCCTACTCGCATCGTCCGGTGAAAGACCACCCCACCAGAACTGGGAAGGGCTAAGTGGTTTTTCCGAATCACGTTCTGTTTCCGCGCTAGTGGTTCCGGTTTCCACAGTAGGAATATATGAACGTGATGCTGCTCCCTGGATCGAAAAATTCCGGAGGTAAAGCCGGCACCTTTGATGTTAGTAAAGCCAGATTCTATGTTTTCATGGATACTCATATTTCGAGCATGCGCATTACTAGTTAGAAACGTCAGAATTATTCAGCCAGCTGGGCCGTGGATAGAGTCGAACTAGGATCTAATCGTAGACATATAACTAAGTCTATGGATTTAATACACAAAATTCGCGAAAGCAGTCCACAAAAAGCACTACAAACAAAGCCGACTCTCGAACAAACAAGATGGTAGTTTTCGCTTTTCGGTTCCTTTTCAATCAACATACTTTTCCTGTTGCCGCGCAGAAAATCAATAATCGAGATCTCATCTGAATACAAGCACAATACAAGCTTGTTGCGTGTCTCGTTTTACGGTTAGTTCTCGCCAACACCATCTCTATCTCTTTCTCCTTACAGGCGGTATCTTATTGAAAAGAGACATACTTATATGCCGAACTGATGTTTTATTTATAAAGGCAGCATTCACTTATTGAACGCAGGCTCAAGATAAGAACTCCCAGCTCTCCTATTGGTTGAAGCCCTTGGCTTCAAAACACGTGGAGAGTTGTTTAACTGATTCGGGTACGGTATAAATTGTGCCCCGGCCATTCGGATCTCCGGGCGCCGAGTGGCCCTGGGGGCCCTACATGCAACGTTTCACAGTCAGCAAGGATGCCGAACCAATTTTGAATAGATTTCTGCAACTTAAGAGGCCTAAAGACAAACATTAATTCGGTACACCAACATCTACAAACAAATAAACCACACATACTGGCCCTTACAGAAACACAAATATGTTCTACAACAACAACAACAACAGTAAACTACCGCTACCCTGGTTACGACCTACACTCCCGATTTAGACAAAAGTTCGAAATGTGCCTTTTTGTCCGAAACGACCTTTCGGGTGACCGCAAGGAAACACTCGATCCGAACACCTCTAGCCGTCATGTGGCTCAAGTTCACTGGCAAGGTGTTAACTAAGTTCTTATACTGTCTCTAGCGCCCTCCGAGCGATAGAGCCTACCAAAGCTTTTTTATAACACTAGCTACCACATTTGATTCAATACAGGTCGACCACCCCAATTCAGAAATATTCGTTCCGGGAGATTTCAATGCCCATAACACCAACTGGCTCAAACATCACAATAAGACTGACAACGACGGTAGAGAAGCTGAATAATTTGCCATCAGCTGCGAGCTTACTCAGCTTGTAAACTAACCAAATCGTTAGGGGCTGCATCCTATAAGAGAACTGACAAAACTTACACTGATTATTAATAATATTATTACTATTATTATCCACGCTAACTCAGCTTTCGATGGTAACGATTTAGCCTTATTACTAGGCTTCGTTCAGGAGTATAACTGCCTTCTGCGCATATCCCATGATATTCTGGGATAATCCGAGGTCCTGAAGACTTTTAGGGAGATTCTACGGAGTGACCCCTTCAGCCGAAATTACCAGTGGAATTGCGAAGACTTTAGTCAGTTGCCAGACGTTCTTCAGCTCTACTGCAAAGTTTTCGTATTTTGTGACTTTTTCTGTCTCAGTTCTTATGCCGTTATGAGATAGCGGTACAGCTATGTCAATAATGGTTCCGGTCTTTTTCTCCTTATCTATGATAATGATGTCCGGTCTCTTGTAGTCCACCGTTCTATCCGTTAGTATAGGTCTGCCCCAATACAGTACCGCTTTATTTTTTTCCAAGACTGCTTGGGGCAGGTGTTTGTAATACGTTTGGCATATTTGAAGGAGTCCGTTCTTGAGAGCCAGCTGTTGGTGGATGATTATGGCCACTTGATTGTGACGTCCTAGGTATGCCCTATCTGCGAGTGATCTACAGCCTGTGATGATATCCTCTATAGATTCACCCACCGCTCCGCACTTCCTACACTTGTCCTCTACGTCAAATCTTAGACAATGTTTTTCATAGTTGCATAGAGTCCTGATAACTCTATCCTGAATGGCAATGAAGATTTCTTCGGTTTCTGGGTAGAGGTAATCGGTGCCGAGCCATGCTAGTGAGGTCGGTTTATTAACGTTGTCCGCTTCTAGACTTACCATGTAAGACTTGTTCCTTCCAGGTGGCTTGATCTTCCTGCCTTGAGCTTATGTCGAACTCGAGGTTGCGGTGATGTAGATTCAGTGCCGTATATCCTCGATCCTCCTGGGCTGCTATTCTCATCAGACCATTTTCGGATCTTAGCTATTGTTGCGGTATGTCTTCTCCTGGATTCTGCACAACTCGTAGATATTCATCATACCTCGACCGCCGCTTGCTCGGGGAAGGTATAGCCCCTTAACTGATGCATTGGTGTGCCGTCATCAAAATTTGGTCATCAGTCGCCGGGATAGCCTGTCGAGTCCAGTCTGGTTCCCTGCAAAGAGCTTTGGATTTGCAGAATTCAGTATGCAGTTCTTGTCGATAGCCTCTCTCGTCCTAACTGTGTTACCCTAAAATAGATACGCATTATTGGTTCGTTCATGGATGGTGTCCATTTCATGCGTCGTCTGGGTAATCTCGCCTGAGTGAGCGGTGGCTGAAGTTCCTGCGCCGCACCTTCAACGGGCGATATCTGAGTTCATAGGTGAAACCTGTGTCGTTGTTGTGGTTGTGGAGCTGTAGCTTCTGCCGCCGACGTCCCCCAAGCTGTCATGTCCAGTGCCGGCTCCAGACATTCCTTGGCGATCCCCAGGCAACGACCTTTCGCTTCGGTTGATCTCCATTTTCATGGGTGTCCCTCTTTAACGCAGGATACGGCATTTTACGGCATTTTTTACCTACTCCCAGGTAACTTGGACCGTGGGGACGTCACGCCATAAAGCAGCCGAACCAAAGTTCAACTACCCCTGTGCGGGGTAGTTGAACTTATTATTATTATTATTATTATTATTATTATTATTATTATTATTATTATTATT
>MU194563.1:838-18665 GCA_016904865.1 Pissodes strobi | reverse complement strand
AGCCTGCTAAATTAACTTAAAATAGACTTTATGGCGGCATTTCTTTTCAGAGAAAGGATTATGATTATGTTTATACAGTTTGCTTTTCACCGAACAATTAACACTATTTATTTTTTATTTTGAAAGTTTTTAATGAAAAAAAAAAAATTTTTATCAGTTGTGCGGCCATCTTATGATTTGTGAGGTCGTACTACTAGAGATCCTTTTCAAGGCGGCGTCAAAAATTTTGCTAAGGCGGCCCTAGACATAAACAATTGTGTTGATATCAGTGCAACCAACCTTTGATAAAATTAAAAAGTGCCAAAAAGAGGTTCTGTTCGACAGTAGTTTGGGTATTGAAACGAAATAATTTTGAACGCAAAATTGAAAAAAAAAATTAAGACCATAATATGTTTAAAATTAGTACACCAAACTCAGTTTAACGTTCAGAAATTGGTTGCATGGAATATAAGCAAAAATATCTTGGGCAAACTAGAAGATCCATAGAAACGAAATTTGAAGAATGCATAGTTGATCTAAAGTATGGTAGAACAGAAAAACTAAGTGTTGCCAAGCACGCTTTGAATAACAATGGAAAAATTAAAATTAATTCATAGTATACAAGGTGTCCCATTAAGGGCGGCCAGGTAGCATATATGGGGGGAAAAAAATCATAACTAAAGCAGCCAAGAGAAATTGCTGGAAAATATTTTTACGTTTCGAAAACTGCCGCAAGATGGCGTAACTGCTAGAGTCAATACTAAAAACTAACTTTTCTCCATAAATACCTAGTATTCGGGACCACTTTAACAACATCTACAAACAGCTTGACTAATTCTGCGTCAGTTTGGTTTATAGCTTTTTGTTGTATCTTCAACAATAAAGGTGGGGGAAGATGATAAATAATTAAGTATTCAAATAATTGTTCTATCTCCCCTCCTTGTTAATGAAAGATAATCAAGTGGGGACTCGTTTGAAAGAGAATAAAAAAAATAATATTTTTTATGGGCCTTATAAGCTAAAGGCAGTAATTTCATCGAGATAGTCATGACAAAATTTTATGAATCTAACAAATGACTGCATTGCGCTGTCACAGCTTACCAAACAATCAGCTAGCCGACTCTCCTGTCAAAGTGAAAATAAAAATCTGACGTCGCCGACGCCATTTCGGGTTAAAACACAGGGCCGGGATAAGGAGTATTCAATTTTAAATAGACAGCATTGGAGTTTTGATATTATATCTTTTTTTTTTGTTGTTTGATCGTTGATTGGATGCAATCAACGGTTTTGGTTAATTTTTATTGGTATATTTGTGTACCTACATTCTCGCCGAACAAAAAAAATAGATATCAACTTTTTGTTTTAAATATATAGGTACATACTTAGTTTTTTTTTTATAAGATACTGTCTTAAGCGGGAAGAAGGGAAATATAAACCACTGAAATCGTAGAAATATTGATTTAGTTTACAAAAATAACTATCTAAGGTATAACATAGGTTTGTTATCAAATATGTATCTATATAAAAGTAAAAATGTATAATTATTGAGTTTTCCATATAATAAGCTTATTTTTATTAATACCTACTTTTAAAGTTTTTGTTAATATATTTTAAAGTATAATATAGCCTAACTCGTATGTTTATTTGAATAACAAAATTCTTGGGGAACTGAGACCATAAATGATACAGTTTTTCAATGCCCCCAAATCATATTTTCAAAAATACTGCATGTATTCCAAATCTGAAAAGTACTACCACAGCTTATTCAATAACCAGCTACTCATCTTCCTGCGGCATCCTTTGATTTGGGAAAGTCAAGTGAAAATTTTAGAAGAGGGCCATGAGGTAATATTTTTCTAAACGTCTGGGCATCTGAATAATACTTTTGACAGTTCGTTTAATTTAAAATACGATGTTTTATCGTCTAAAATCCGTTTGAAAACTATTTTAAATGGCAAAATTGTATAAAAGTCCGAAATTTCGGGTCTTTTTAGGGCAATAGCCGTAGCTTGGGACGAAATTGTCGTGGATTTTGAAGCGAATATTCATTTTAAATTCAGTTCGCTTCGTGTCATTACATTACCTGAAAAATCACGAGACCGTGAAACTGATCCGCTCAGGGTACTGCCACGAGGCGCAGTGTCCGACACTCCAACTTTTCGATTTCGGTAGAGATGAGTAGCTGGTTATTGAATAAGCTGTGGTACTACATACTTGTAAAGAGTTGGACTATACTAAGGTACCGTTGGGTAATAAGGCCGCGTAGGTTATAAGGCCATACTGTCAAAAATCTCATAAAAAATATATATTTCATACGCTTAGCGCCATCTATACGTAAGATCACTTCAATTGACCCAAATAACGTGTGGATGAAGAGCGGCAACCACTCCGCTTGGCAACAGTGCGCCGTGTATGTAACATGTGTAGTGATATTTTCATCAGTGCAATTAAATTGTGTCTATATGTATGTGTAAATGTAAAACAACCTTTTTAAGCGATTTAGAGGTACATGTATTTGAAGCTAATATTTAATATAATTTAAGGTTTGAAAAGCTATGGATATGAGTTTTAAATTATGTTAATTTTGCACATGTTGTCCCTTTTAAGAGGGGCCTATAGCTTAACTCGAAAACTACGGGGGTTGCAAAAAAAACTAAATACAAAAGTTGTTCCTAGTAAAATGATCTTTATTTTTTTGTATTTTTTAATTCACTTTTTATACACAGGGTGGTCAAACAAAGTTACATTTTTTAATAAAACACCCTATATTTTATTACATTTTTGGATTCTACTTAAAATTCTCAGAATATTTGATGTAGAGATAGTACTTTCACAGCTATAAACAGTTGAAAATCGGTACTTTGGCTAAGTTTTACCTTGGTAGCAAGAAGACCAGCTGAGCAAGAGATGAAGTAAAATTAATTTCACATTCCGGGGTACCAGATTTGGTACTCATCGTACCACCTGCCAGTTAGTACCGTCAGATAGCTCTTGAAAAGTTAAGATAGGAATGTGGAATTCAGTTTGCTCAATCTCTAATGGTATTCTTGATACCAGGGTGAAAAGTAACCAAAGTACCGATTTTCAACTGTTTATAGCTGTGAAAGTAGTAACTCTAGAGGTATAACATCATACATCAAATATGCTTACAATTTTAAATAGAATCCAAAAATTTTATAAAATATAGGGTGTTTCATTGAAAAAAATATAACTTTGTTTGATTACCCTGTATATAAAAGTGTCGATTAAAAAATATAAAAAAAATAAAGATTATTTTACTAGGAACTAACTTTTGTATTTATTTTTTTTTGCAACCCCCGTCGTTATCGAGATAAGTTATAGGCCCCTCTTAAACGGGCCACCCTGTACAATAATTGTTTTTTCTACAGCCGTGCGCAAAATAACTAATTAGTAATTTCAAATGAAATCGCAAAATCGACGAACGTCGCAGCATCCTTATTTTATGCTCATGGAAAAGAAAATTCTCACTTTTTCCGTCGAGTGTGCTATGGATAGTGATAGCAACTAAAAGTATAAATAAATGACAGTCGTGCATTTGTTACAATGGATGCTGGCACTCCTGCTCTGATTATGCCCGAATATAATATGCGAAAAATGACAAGTCATTTGCAAATTTTAGAATAAGTAGAGAGAAAAATGTGCATTTAATTTAAAAAAAAAATGTGGCTATAGAAAAAGTTCTGTGTATTTTTTGAGGGCGAAGTAAGATTGCCATTTTCGAAAGGTTAACACGCTCCGCGGTAATATTCTTTCTCAAGCGGCAATCCGTTACTTTACGCTCTAAAAACACAAATAACTACTAAAACAATTAATTTGTTTAAGGTAATTTGTAACATAATCTTCATTTTAGGATAAACAATATCATAGCAAGAAGTATTACATTCAAAATTACTTACATTCCAGTAAAAACAGCTATGCTTACATTAATGAAATATATTTCTGGGCTACAAAAGTACATCATTTTTAAGATGCTTGTCAAAAAAACTTACCTAATGGCATCTTTGGGAAATCTAAAAAAACTTATTTTCTTGTCAGATTCATAACTTTTCGCACTGCAGTTTTTAGCGGCACAAACGTGTCCACCTCGCGGTTTGTCCATTTCTATTATATACAAGCACAGATATTATAAAATAGTTTGTTCAAGAACGTATGTACACTGTTAATTACTGTAACTAGAAAATATATATACCTAAACTGAAACTACGACACTGGTTAACACAAACAACTCATCTGACACGACCACGAGCGACGAGCCAACACTGTCGAATTTGATAGATTTTAACCCAGAATGGCGGCCTGCGCGAGGAAATGCCCATATCGTTCAAATTTTAAGAGTTGGATAGCTGAATGTTTGGTAAGCTGTGGCGCTGTCATAACTTTGTTATAATTTGACATATTATGTTCTAATTATCGTTTGGTGATTATCTACGATATTGTTACAAAAAGTTCAGTATTTGTTTTTATCTTAAATTCTCCTAAATTTTCTGAAAAGTGTTTTCAAAAATGTCTTATTCTACCGCAGAAGCTTACGATCTGTTAGCCATGTACTACCAGTGTTATGATGTAGCATTTTCAAATTTATGCATGAACAAATGCTACTGTTTTGCTGGTTTGTATTTATTTTTATTTACAAACACAATTTAGTTTGGATTATTCCATATAGGTACAGAAGTACATTATCTTGTTTTGTCTTGAAGGTTATTGAATATACTTTCTATATTTATATTTGTGATGTACTAGACGCTTGTGATGTAATGATAGCACCTGGCTTGGTTTTTGTCCCTTGCAGAGTCGAAGGTACTCGACTAGGTCTCGGAAACTTCTTTTATAGGTTCTGATTGTGCATTCCAATTTGTCAAGCTATTGTCTTTGGATTTAAATACTCGAGCTCTCTTTTATTTACTCGGGAAAATGCTCACAAGCTCTTCTTTGATCTAAAAGTTAATAAAAACTTAAAAATTTGTTCGATACAAATATAATCTTGAGTATGTTATTATTTTAAATCCATTGTTAGGGGTACACACCTCAAACGATTTGCAGATCATATAAGTCGTCTAATGTAGTTTATAATTCGTTTATTTGATTGTGTTTAGGTGTATTGTTTCTTTTTGTTTTATTCATCGTTCCAAGAGATTTTGTGTTTTCATTTCTTGTGTCAAAATGTCATTAACCTATCGGTCTATAAGTAAGACAGGCACACCATATGTTTTTTAACAGCTAAAATTAGACATGTTCAAGAATTGACGTTCCTAAATAACGATTCCTTTTAAGGTGTATTTCTTGATGCTTGGAGAATATGATCTAGAGCAGTGATGTGGATGCTCTCGGACTCGCTATTTCAACTAAGTTAGGTTGGCAGCAATGTTTCAGGGTCAAAGTGTTGAAATTGGTTCCAGGTTCTTTCTTTTTGCGCGGACTGCCGTCTAGGTGACGAGTCGATAACCCTTTGTGGCTGCTTCGAGGCCGAGGTGTAAATCCTCATGACCTGGTTTAGATAACCGGGGTCATTATTTTATGATATTTTTGCTACGTTTAAGTTTTTTGACTCGAACCAGGGCCATGGAGGTTACCTATAAAAGTTATTGTTGAGTTATTGGAATCCGACCTCCACGTGGTAAGTCACAAAATTTTTCATGCAATCTTTCAGTGGAATTAATTGTATTTTCCAATCTTTCTAGAAGAATTTATGTATTGCTGTTGCTCTCATGTTGCTGATCATTGGAATGGTCGATTATTGGTTTCGGAGAAATCTCTAGAATGGACACTGTTCGTTTTGTTCGATTGGCTATTACCAGGCCTTAGGCCCTATAGATATTTCTATAGGTAAGATGAAAAACTAGTTAGGTTATGAGTAATCATTTCAATGTTAGATATTTACTTTTTGCTAAGACAAACAATTGTTTTTAGGGTTCTCCCCACGGATACCGCTCTGGCACACGTATATCGCTTTGCCTAATGATTGTGATATCATTTCCAGCGTGTTTCTGGTTTACTTGCGTGTCTTAGGTTGATGAAACCACCATTTGCATGTTATGCCCTTGTTGTTATAATTGGCTGGATGTGGCGTACCAAGTTTGGAGAAGTCAGTTTCTGATTTGAAGTGCTTTGGAGTTGCATGGACCGCGTACATATACTTATACTGGTATTTGGTTGAAGAATATTTTAAGATTGAGAATACATACTATTTACCATTTTATTGTAAGGCTGTCTCGGCAAATTTAAATTATCTATAGATTGAGTGATTGTACACATAATTCATGAATTTTAAACTCAGCGCTATTTACCATCATTCTAGTGACCTATTATTGGGTATGCTGATTATTTGCCTAACAGTTTGCGTCTGACACCACTGTTGATAATAGTCAATATTATGTGAACTTTTTTCTATTGCTTTATTGTTTATACATGTGATTGTAATTCTACTATATCATTGTTGTTTTATATCAAGATATCTCCTCATTAATAGGGAAAGAATAAAGTATTTATTTTGGGGAAATATTATGCCTTATTGAAAAGGTCCTCCAAAAATTACTTTTCAGCATTTAACCACATTATAGGTTTTTTTCCAAGTCGAGTCCCAGTTGATTTGGATGGCGCCCAGTATCTTATTAAGGTGTACCGAGGATCCACGAACCTAGCTCTCCACTACATTACTGGCTGCCATTTGCATCTATAGGTAGGTTTTCTAAAGGGACTTAGGAAAAGTTGCCATAATGAGAACGCTTATTTAGCCGAATGGGTATATGCAGCTAACTATTCCGATAGAAGACATTTTAGTAGAAGTTTTTATACGTGTAGCTAGAAATTTGCGGGAATATGGACGAGTACACCCTATTCCACGACCTAGAAGATATCGTGCAATTAGAAACGAAGAAAACATTATCAATGTTCTTGCGTATATTCAAATCAATCCTCATGTAAGCACCAGAATAATTTCGTTGGATCTGGGAATAAGTAAATCGACGGTACATCGAATTTTGAAGGAACCTAAATTACATCCATACCACGTTGTTCTGCACCAAGCTCTCTCGGAAACTGATTTTGATCGAAAATTAAATCACTGCCACTGGTTAAGATCTATGATTGATGAGGTTCCTTGTTTTTTGTCTCGCGTATAATGGACTGATGAAGCCACTTTCACAAGCAGTGGAGGAGTGAACTTACATAACATGCATCACTGGATGCGTGAAGTCGACTATCAATATCGATGGAGTGTGAATGTGTGGTGTGGCATTTTAAACGGACAGATAATTGGGCCGATTATTTTTAATGGCCACCTGCACGGCCAAGTTTATTTGAATTTTCTAAGGAATGAGTTGCCTGCACTTTTGGAAGACGTTCTTTGCAAACAAGAAGAGACATGTGGTTTCAGCATGATGGCTGCTCGGCACACTTTTCTTTGGCAGTTCGCAATTTTTTAAACGAAAATTACCCTAACTGCTGGATAGGACGAGGCAGTTTGTTTCCATGGCCAGCTAGGTCGCCGGACCTTACTGTGCTCGATTTTTATTTGTGGGGAAGAATAAAAGATATTGTTTTTGAAACACGCTCTACTACCCCAGAAAATATGGTTGAATGAATTCGAAATATTATAGCCAGCATTTCCAGAGCTGAAATTGAAGTCGCCGTAGTAGACACCCGGCATAGGCTCAGTCTTTGCATTGAGAACGACGGAAAACATTTTAAACATTTGTAAAGACATTTTGTCAAGATTACTTTTTAAGACTTATGTTTCGTATTGTTATTGCTCTTTCGTACTGTTAGTGTTCCAATAGTGTTACCGTTTTATTGTTATAGCCCGTTGGGTTTTAAACACGCTCCAAATGTCTGCCTTCAAAGTAACTAAATTTGGACCAGTGCCAAGCCTGGATAAAGTATGAGGGAGAAGAACAAGAAATGTCTTTAATTAGTTTTGCATAATAAACATTAGTACTTAACTTCATAATAATTATTAAAAGGAGAAAATGCTTTAGTTTCGCTTCCAAAGCCTACTAAAAACACTTTTTTACTCAATAACATTTGATTTATAGCTAATATTTATTATTTGTCAATTGAAGAACATGTTTGTTTCGTCCACTCTAAAACATATTTCTTGTTTCTGTCTTATAGTCTTAAATGTATTTTTTAAATATTATATTTCCATTAGATTAAGCTACCTATAAAAATTCGTTTAATCATAAAATCCAATTTATCTAAATTATAATTACTCTATTTCTTGCTGTAACATTATTCGAGATTAATGCTTCATCATTATGGTTTTTCAAGATTTTATTTTCTCTTGCGGGCAAACGTTTTTCCGTGTACATGCAGAAAATCTGAGACCTTTACACGCGTATGCGTTTCGTAGCGACTAGTCGATGGTCGTTCATGGGCATGGGTCCAAAAAATCAGACCGTACCGATATATCGATCGAGCGCGCTCCCGGTACTGTTCGCATTTCCGCATAAATTCATACGTTACCAAAAGTTAAATTTTTGTGCCAATCACTACCTTCAGTGAGTGCATCGAACAATTGAAGCCAACAGGTAAGGTCTCAGTTTTCCCGATTAACTACAGTCCTCTAACACTCTACGCTGATGCTCAGCATAAACATATAACTTGAAAAATTATATAAAAGCAAAAGTTAGTTCTCATTCTTCTTCTCAATGTTTTTTCGAAATAACATAAAAACGAATAAAACCACTCTTTGAAGAACATACCGTTCCATTTATTTTTTTCGAGACAATCTCAAAAAACTGAACCTTCTTTAAATAACGCCCTCTAGTTCGTATAAGACAAATTAACGGCCCACATAAGAATTTGAGAGAGTTTTAAATTCTCTTTCAAACGAGTCCCCACTTGATTACCTTTCATTAAGAATGAGGGGAGAGAGAACAATTTGAATATTTAATTATCTATCATCTTTCCCCACCCTTATTGTTGACGATACGACAAAAAGCTATAAACCAAACTGACGCAGAATTAGTCAAGCTGTTTGTTGGTGTTATTAAAGTGGTGACGAATACTGGGTATTTTTGGAGAAAAGATAGTTTTTATAATTTACTATAGCAGTTACGCCATCTTGTGGCAGTTTTCGAAACTTAAAAATATTTTCTAGCAATTTCTCTTGGCCGCTTTAGTTATGAAATTTTTTTTCACGATGCTGTAGCATATATTTCCCATATATGCTACCTCGCCGCCCTTAGTGGGACACCCTGTATATAACAGGAGATTGTTATATGAAACTTAGGAAATCAATAAATGTAAGAATAGTTTACCTAGAAATAGAGAGCATATCGCGTATGGTTCATTGTAGTGGTTGATTCAGCGTAACTAAAACAGTTCCCATGATCGGTTATTTTTGGTTTCCTCTTATTAAGCAAATAGTTAGCATATACAGGGTGTCCCAAAATTAGTGGACGAAACATCAACCCTGTCTTTATTGGTCAAAAATAACCTATTTTTTTCCTATAAACATATATCGAAACGCCCCCTAAGGGAGCTACGCCCCTGAAAATGGTTTTTTCTAATTATTTCCGAAACGGTTTAAAATGAAATTTTGAAACTTTGGAATCCTAATAATTTTGATATACTGAATTCAAATATGGATTCAAAAATTTGATTACTTAGTCAGATGCGTATCATTTAGGGAGGGTGAGCCTAAAAAATTAACAAACATTTTTATATGCCAACTTTTCGTTTTTTTTTCCTTCAAATTTTAAGAAGTCAAGGTTTGTTACGTAAAAAGTATCTCTTGGTCGGTATCCCTAGGACTAACTATTTTCGAGAAAAACGCACGTAAAAATCCGCTGTATAGTATTCACCAAGGATTTAATAAGGAATTAAATCCTTGGTATTCACAATATCATATTTTTATGAAAACTTAGTAGTATGCCTTGAAACAAAATTGACATTATAATTGCTATTGACAACAACATTTGTTATGATAGATTAGTTAACATTTTGCTTCCAAATTTTTGGCATTTTTTCAATTATGGAAAACTTTTCGAACCGTGAGAAAGTCGATATTCATTTTATTTACGATTATTGCAATGGTATCATCGCACATGCCGCTGTACAAGAGTACCAAAGGAGGTTTCCTGCACGAAGGCTACCACATTGGAAAGTATTTGTCCGGATACATAGAAACTTGCTGGAATATGGATCATTTCAACGTGCTCGAGGGCAAGGAAGGCCTATGGAAAATTATGATTATGAGGAAGCGCTAAATAGAATTGAGGAAAACCGTCAAATATCATTAAGAATCCTGGAAACTACTACCAATATCTCTAAATCAAATTAATGTAAGTATACTTAAATAATTTTGGTAAATCGTGAGCTTGTTGTTCAATTACCAAATTATCATGTAATTACCTGTAATCAAGTACCTATTAATGTAATGAGGTTTATTTACTATGCGATATGAATTATTTTAAAACATTTTCAGCTTGAAAGAATGACTAAGATGCAGGGATTACACCCTTTCCATTACCAGAGGGTACAAGATTTAAGAGACGAAGATTTTCCAGCTCAGGTAGAATTATGTCGTTGGATTCTAGACCACCCCAATGCGTCAAGAAAAATTTTGTGGTCGCATGAGGCAACATTTTCAAGAGGTAAGGTATTCAATAGCCATAACACACATTTTTGGAGTGTCGAGAATCCGAGAGTGGTTCGACGAACCAACTACCAACATAGGTTTTCTTTTAATTTATGGGCAGGTATGATAGAAGATAAATTGATAGGCCCAATTATATTATCATATAGACTACCCCGTCGTCGTTATTTAAATTTTCTTCAAAATGATTTGGGAGAATTACTAGACGATGTTCCCATCGGCACTCGGCTAGAGATGATTTTCTAACACGATGGGGCACCAGCCCACTCCAGCCAACTGGTGAGAAGAAGCTAGATGATAATTTTACAGGCAGGTGGATAGGTCAAGGTGGTCCAATAAACTGGCCAGCGCGATGGCCCGACCTTAATCCTCTGGATTATTATCTATGGGGTAGTATGTGTAATATTATTTATGCCACATAAATTGATACCCCAGAAGAGCTTCATAGGCGAATTATCGCAGCTTCAGATCATATTAAAGGAAACCGGTTTGAAATGCTTAGATCAACCCAAAATATTCGAAAAAGATCCAGGTTGTGCATTCAAGAAAATGGAAACTTGTTTGAACATTTACTCCAGATAAACTAGTATTTTTAATAAGCAGTCGATCATGTTTATTAAATTACCACAATAAATATTAATGTCATTTCCATGTATGTCAATTTTGTTTCAAAGCCTACTACTAAGTTTTCATAAAAATATGATATTGTGAATACTATGCAGCGTAATTTTTAAATGCGTTTTTCTCGAAAATGGTGAGTCCTAGCGATACCGACCAAGAGGTACTTTGTTACGTAAAAAACCTTGACTTTTTAAAATTTGAAGGAAAAAAGCGAAAAGTTAGTATATAAAAATGTTTGAGTTAATTTTTTAGGCTCACCCCCCACCCTAAATGATACGCATCTGACTAAGGAATCAAATTTTTGAATCAGCATATCAAAATTAGTAGGATCTCAAAGTTTCAAAATTTCATTTTAAACCGTTTCGGAAATAATTAGAAAAAGGGGCGTAACTTCCGTGGGGGCGTTTGCCGATATATGTTTATAGGAAAAAGTTAGGTTTTTTTGACCAATAAAGACAGGGTTGAAGTTTCGTCCACTAATTTTGGGATACCCTGTGTAGAGCACTTGCATCTAGCCGGACCGTTCAACTTTCCATCATTCGAACTCGGTGTTGCGCATGCGAATTTGCGTAACAACGCCAACGTTATTATTGTTGTAATATGTTCTGAATGGTGAGCAATGGACTATATTCGCGGAAACACATGTAAGCTGCTGTATATCCACTATCATACGGCTTTTAACACAATTTTTTTATGATTAAACTAATATTTCACTTCACGCATGGCCCTCCGCGCTCGCTACGGGCCCGCAACCAGCAAAAACTAACCGAAACTTACCCCAAGGCATTCCTAAAATCAGGAAAAAAATGCAGTAAGTACCACAGTGCAATCTTACATCTTTTCCAAGAACGATTCCCACAAACAATTATTGACAGGTAGTATTTGTACTTAAATCCGATCGGGGAGCAGCAGCAAGAAAGATATTCAATTGAATAGGCTAGTTTTTGAAAGCGCCACTTCAGTCGCTGTAATCGCGGCCGGAACACCGGGTTCGAATGATGGAATGTCCGGCTAGATGTAAATTATATAGATCTAGCTAGACTACAAGTTTAGTTTTAATCACCTTCTGATGATGCTAACATGGTTCGCGAAACGCGTGACGAGTGCAAAAATTCTTGTTTCGATATTCTGGATAAAACTGTGTTGTAGTACATATTGCCGGAGGTTTCAAACCCCAACTTGATTCGTCCAGAGAGCAAGTAAAAACTCAAAGAGTGAATGAAAAGATACTCATTCTACTATGTTTAGAAATTTTGCGATCAACAGTCTATTGGAAATGTTCTGGACATTGATTTCCGAAATTGTTGTTTTTTGTGAAAAAAGCCTTTCGCCAAAATAGTGAAATGTCGCATCGAAAATAGTTGAAAGAAGTGTTAGTTTCGTCATCTCATAATTAACATATTATCATAAATAGAATTATTAAAGAAGCTTTTAAATCGCCGACGATTTATTGTATTTTCCTCATTTAGCCTCTTCGAACTATTATCAATTTGCACATTTCGGAAGGTTGTAAAATGAAGCAGGTCTACATCACATCATATGCTGATCGCTCGTGAAGGACTCATCATTTGCATACAAATGAAAAAAGACGTTTTTTATTAGAATAAGCTAAAAATCATATGACAATACACTTTTCTCAACAATATTTTCTTGCGATATATTATATTACGAGTTACGACACATTAAGTTACACCTATTCCGAAGCAGTAACAGCAGCAATAAGTTTATTAAGGCGACACCACTGCAAACTTTTTGTAATGTCTAAATTTACCGCTTCCGCAATAAAACCCAATAAAAACGACATCTACGCGTATGGTCTTGAATTAAGAGAGACACACGCACACAAGATGTAGAAAAACTGGATAATGGTTATTTGTCCGGTTTCGTTTTTATCGGTGGAATTGCTTGTTAGAGAAGAAATGGTGAATCGGGTAGTGAATTGGTTAAAGTCAACGAGTATGGTCATAGGGAGTTACTTTGTCAAGAAACAGTTATGCAATGAGCACTTAATAATAGCTATTAAGAGACGCGTCTGAGAATTATCACCTGACTCTAAGCGATTGTCATAATGAATAATAGTCATTAAATGTGATTTTCATACACTATTTTTCCTACGAGCGACCTGTCAATATAATAAAAACTAAGTACTTCATCTTTAAAAATTTACTTGCTAAATAGTAATTACGATCTGTCAAAATTGATACATTTTTAAATATCATGGACAAGGTAATCTTTGATATTGACCGAGTATCGCTATAATGTTGCAGTTTGGTTGGTTATAACCTCGTGTGAGAGCTGAGAGCCACTGTACGATGTTGGGATGCTGAACCACTGTGAAGTCAAGCTGCCGGGCAACGCGACGCACACTGGGTAAAAATAGGCATTTTCCGGAAAAAATTCTTTAATCTAAAAATGCTTGATAATTTTGGTTTTGGTTATTTTTCATATTTGTAATAGAAATGGTAACTAAATTTTATCCCAGGGGCGTCGATTTACGGGCCTTACCGAGGGCGGGAGGAATGAAAAACTTTTTAGAAGAAGCGTATAAATGATAATATTCCGCATATATAGGGTGCTTCAAAAAAAGCTACACAAACTTCTAGGGCTGATAGAGCAGCTAAAAATAAGTTCAGTTTGCTTAATAAACTTATATCGAAAAGTGACTCCTAAGGGGGCTACAGCCCCCTAAATGGGCTTTCCTGAAGATGGTTTTTCCGCAATATCCTTGAAACGGTGTTGAATAAAATAACGAAATTTGTTATACTCATAAAATTAAAAGTGTTAACAGGATTTTGTTTCAAATAAAAAAAAAAGTATTCAGGGGCGTAACGTATGGGGGGCTTCAATGTAAATTTCGCCCCAACTCTTCCGTTATTGAGATTTTTTCACCTTTAAGCCCCTAAGTCGAAAGTACTATTATTTTTACATAAAAAAGGTACCTACTTTTGTCTTGTTATAATATGACGCACCGTTTTCGAGATAATTCAACATTAATGTTAAATAGTCAGTGTGTCGATAATTTTTTCGAAGTAGGCGATGTCTGAAAATCAGAAATTCAACTTAACTATTAGATTGTATGTTCCAAGAGGTGAAAAAGTATCCTAGAGTTATATGCCAAAAAATCTTTTATTGCCAGCATACCGGGTGTTAAAAATATATGACATGCACACCCTGTATGTAGAATCACCCTCAACTAAGCGCTATCCGCAAATATCCGCAGATGATTTTTGCATTATTACATTGGCCAAAGTACATACTAAAAAAATTAATTGATAAGAAGATGTGGGTACATGTGGCAGTTAAATTACTTAAAATTTATGAAATGTTACAAAAAATTACTTTGTGTTTAGATTTTCAAGATTTAAGGTTTAAAATCGTTACATAAAAATTAAATGAATCAATATTTATAAGTATTAAAGTCCCTGCTTGTCTAGTAAAAAAGTTGAAACTAAGCAAGTTATTTGATATGGCAAAAGCTGATAGGATAAAATTGTTATAATTTTCTATCTTGTTTAAAAATTTGGTATCAATTTGATTCCCTGCCATCCGAAATAAAATTTGGGCATACGAGCTAAAACTAACTAAAATAGTTATCTAAGATTAGAAACAGAAAAAGAATTAGTTTATATAATGAAAAAGAAAAATGTATATTTTTCCTCCCACAACCTACTGTGCGACGCATCGAATGACGAATCCAAAACATTACGCAGTGTTGGGAGCTTATATAATAGAATATAGATAGAAGAGTGGTGAGAGGTTGGCTGTCTTGACCGAAAGCACGGAATTATTGTATTACGATTCCAATTTTGACATTCTGTTCATAGTGTTTTGAATCTATAGGGGTAGAGAATTTTTTGAGTGTGTGTGATATTTGTGTATCATTTATTTAGTTATAAACTAATATAACGAAATAAGAAAAAATAAAAAAATGAAACTAAAATTTTTGAAAATATGGGAAAAAAATTTAAAAAAATCTTAAAAAAATTTCAGAAAAAGAATTATAAAACAAAATAAGAAAAAAAATATTAAAAAAAAAGTGAAAGAAGATTGTTCGGAGTGTTAATAAAAATATTATGAAAAAAATTATTTAAAAAAAATTGTTCAGAAAGTTAATAAAAGTAGATATTATAAAACGAAATAGAGACCAAAAATTGATAAAAAAAAGATGGAGAAACGCGGGTTTCGTCGAAAAAAAAAGGTGAAAGCAAAGGAAAATCAATTAAAAAATTGTCGAAGCCGGAGGCAAAAGTTGAGAAAAAAAGCTTAAAAAAATAAAAACTCAATTCCTAATATCACTTTCAGAAGTTTCGCTTCAGTTGTCGTGTGCTTATAAAGGTGAGGCACATAATTATTTTCACAAAGTAACGATTACGTAACGATAGGCGGAATCGTAGAATAGTACATGACACTATGACGGCCAAGGACCAAACGAGCTAGGAATGCGGCAAAATCTTATCAGTTTTGCAAGGTAGCGACGGAGAAAAACTTATAAAAATGTCAAAATCAAGCTAAAAATATTTAAAAGAGTAGATTTATTTTGTTTTCACAAAGTCAACAAAGGTGATTAATTTTTGCTTCAGGTTTAGTTGATGTTTTTTATTTTTTCCAAAGACTAAATTTTATTTTCATTTTATAAATGTAAAGAGAGCTGTTTAATATTATTAATTAAATTATTTCAGCTCTAGTTGATGTTGCTTTTTATTTCTTTCCAAAGATTAAGATTTATTTTAATTTTATAAATCCAAAGAGAGCTGTTTAATTTTTGTTTTAGGTTTAGTTGATGTTTTTTTTCCAAAGATTAGGATTTCTTTGGTTTTATAAACCCAAAGAGAGCTGTTTAATTTTTGTTCTAGGTTCAGCTGATGTTTTTTATTTTTCTCCAAAGATTAGGATTTATTTTGATTTTATAAACACAAAGAGATCTGTTTAATTTTTGTTTTACTTTTAGTTGATGTGTTTTGTTTGCGAAAGTGTAAATAATATGCATAATACATTTGCTTTAGGATCATTTGCATTTATTTTGATTTTATAAATCTTCAGGGCTGTTTAATTTTTGTTTTAAGTTTAGTTGTTTTTTATCCAAAGATTAGGATTTATTTTGATTTTATAAATCCAAAGAGAGCTATTTAATTTCTGTTTTAGGTCTAGTTGATGTCTTGTTTTCTTGCGAAAAATATGCATAATACATTTGTTTTGAGAATATTTGTAATTTTATATTGCTCACCAAAAATTTTGCCCTATTAGTGATATGGTTAAATTTTATATTTTTGACAACTGCCACGATAATAGACCGTCACTGCTATCAGAATAATCCGAAAAAAGGGCTCTGAAATCGTTGCCACGTCTTGCTCCCCGAGGTGGTGCAGTTTGGGGCAAATCCTGAAATCCTTTATTACTAACATTTGTCTGTCCATCTCTATCCCGCACTAAGTTATGAAGGACTACAAGACGTTGCTACTTTTAAAGTTCTGTGAAAAAGTCTCCACTTATTACTAAGTATTCCAAGACCACATTCCACATATCTACCAGCTCGACATAAACGGTAGCTATAAAAAAAAATCTCAACTTCGAAATCTGTACGTCTAACAGGAATGTACTTTGAGTAAAAGCCTCATCGCCTACTAAAACATACGGCAAAGAAATTGTAGGTGTAATTGCTGAAAAATTGGAGAATGAGCCTCTTTTCCATAAGCACCAACGTCAATGTAAACGAAACGGTAATCCGCATCCACTATTGCCAAAAGAACAATTGAAAAAAAAATTATAATTAAGATTAGTAGCCCCCTTCCAAGAAAGTTGCATACACGAACATGCTTTCCGACCACAGCACCGATGCAATGAGGAAAATGAGTCTTTTTCTTGAACTCCTCAGCAATTGTTATCCATCTATCTTTGGTTTGTGTGGGTATGCACTGTTTAAAACTGACCAAATGCTACGACAAACTTTACGAACAATTCGGCGAATTATTGTTATTCCCAAACAATATGTATAGTGAAGATCCGTAAAAGTGTTTCCACATGCTAAGTATTTGAAATAAAAGAATATTTTCCACGAAATGCCATCAACTTGTAAAAACTAAAGGTATATTAACGAATACATCATTTGTTACGTTTAATATCATGGTTCAACGTATTGTAGAAATACTCGTTTAAGAAGAGTCCCTTAAATATACAAGGTGATTCAAAAGTACTTTGGCAAACTTCAGGAGATGATTCTTCAGCTACAGATAGTTCAAAAATTTTCGTCCTTTTCAATATTCAGGGTAACAAATTTCAAACAAAAGACATTAATTTCTAAGAAAACAAACATACAATTGTTCTGGTCCTTAAGACTTTTTCAAATATCATGTCGTTTTCGACAAAAGATTAATAACATTTCCTACGCGCCTCCCCGAACCAAGTGCTCATATACATTTATGCTCTGCAGAATCCCTGAAAAATTCATCTTCATCGGATTATATTATTTAGTATTTCAAAATAACTTGTAAAATTTTAATTTTTTCCATAATAAATGCATTGAGATAATTTGCGCTGGCAGGGCTTTCTAGTTCTACTTATTCTAAAGGCGAGAATACACATGCAAGTAAAATAGCATGCCAGTGTCCAGTA
>JAEQML010067959.1:0-18667 GCA_016904865.1 Pissodes strobi | reverse complement strand
CGTTGACTGCTCGCGTTGTTTATAGTTTGCTTTTAATGTTTATTAAAGAATTCCCAAGTTCAAGTTCAAACTTGGGACAGGGTGATAATTAGTTAATAGCTTTAAATTATTATATTTGACACGTTCCCTCGCCCTCTAAAACGTTGTCCCCAACGTTTGCACGACCTCTATCGTTTAAAAAAGAAAGACCTCAAGTCGAAAAAACCTGTCGTGTAATACAAATTAGAAAATGAAAACAGAAATGTCATCGGTGGTCTTGTTACTTTCTGGATCCAGGTTGATCCTTTGTAACTCACTCTAGCCTCCACTGCAGTCTATATGTCTTAGTATTAACATACCACTAAACTGTTTGAGGGATCGCAAGTGAGAGCCTGCTGGAGAGACTAGTATGGACATCCACTGGTGCTTGGTATATGTAACAAAAAGGAAATATATCTTTATAAATTTTCTTAGAAATCATATAATTCTAATTCTAGATTGTTTAGCGAACAAGTGGTATGTAGAATTCCACCCTAAGTATTTTGCATATTTAAAATGTCTATTCTTTACCGTGGACTGGCTAATAGACGCCTATTGGTCAATCCACGTTTAGACACAATATCAACTCTTTATAAAATACTGATACTTGTATTGTAATGTCTTGCTTGTATTGACTAATTCAGCCTGCATGGGATGCGTCCACCCCATGTCACTCGATCTTAGTATTCTTATTATAACTTCAGATCTAATTTTTAGAGTTACCAGGACGATAGTTCATAGGACTTATTTTATATACACTAGTTATTTCAAAGACGGTCCTGTATTTATATTGACCAACTATACTTTATTAATTCTTATTTCTATATCTATTACTTCTAGAATTACTGATTTTATTTATATATAAAGGCGGCCCTGTCTTATATTAGTTTACCTATAGTACTAATATTGTAGTTTATTGAACTTATATATTTAAAAATGTCTATCTGTACATAATTTGCCGATTTTGAAATATTGATTTTTCTATTTGCCAGCATATTCAATTTTCTAATAGGTAAAAAGAGTCTTATTAATGTTTTGCCCCCTTTTTACGCAAATATCTGTATTCTATTCCATCAAATAACTTACTTGGCGAGTGTAACTTACTTAATAGTATTTTATCTTATAGGAAACTTTAGTATACTTTACAGTAGTTCTATTTTAGCGGTTTTCCTCTGAGTTGTCCATTTCTGCTTGGCGGCTAGATGGCACTCGTTCGAAACTACAGCGAAAGTAACCATCGCCTGTTTGTTCGTGTATATGCATTGTGTAGCTTTGTTGAGTATCGATCTGTCGGATTTGCCTCATCTCTACTTGGGCGAGTATTCGCCGAGTAGTTCTGGTGCTTTCTTCATTTTTATTTCCTTTGACTGGTACCCCTGTCAATTCGTCGACCTCGAACTTTTTGACCTCTGGGAAAAATGCTGTCGTGTCCTATTTGTCAATTCGTCATTTATTTCTACTGTAGCGTTTTTTGCGTTGTGTACCGCCTAGATCAAATAAATTAGCATTAAAATTTGTTATATTGATATAATGACGAAGATTTGTGTTTGATTTTGCACCTTTTGGTCGGTTTTATGTTCCTGCCGAATGCAGTTTTTGCAATGTGACCAGGGATTTGGGATTGATGAGCATATAAAAACTCTAATCCAAGGGTGTTTGATGCATGTGACTGAGTTTGAGGTTAGAAAAATGCGTGGTAAGGGTAAATGACCTTTTTCGCCATGTACTCCATGTGGGGCTTGAATATTGACAAGAAAAATTTTATCAATGATTATTTATTCCATTCCAAGCTGTAGATGACGTGTATTACTGCTAGTTTAACATGGAAGTGGTTATGAGAAGACTAATTATAGCTTTTTTTAGGTTACGGAAGCATGGAATAGGAATAATAAGAGTCCCTGGAACTTAATTGCTTATGGTCTGGCCGAACTGTCATTGCTGGCTGCTGTGGCGCCACATGTTCCAGTTTTCCCCAGTTTGTCCATGGAATGGGTTTCGTCATAGCTACTGGATCCTCACCTCTTCTTTCTACAACTGTAGGTAAGTCGCTATATTTTATTGCCTAGCTTTAGTTTTATTCATGTTTGTTGTCTCGTCTTTTGATAATTATTTTCACTTTCTGCCAGATATTGCATGTCCTGCTGCTGCTGTTTTCATTGTTGTGTTATAATTTATATCTGACTCCAAATATCTCACAATATTTAGATATCTTTTGAGATTGTAATGCTCTTTTCTCAGCTTTTTTTTTACATTTTTCTTAAGCATTTCTTCGCTTTTTAGGTCTGGATTCTTGCAGTATTTGGAGACTCCTGTCGTAACTGGATAGCTCTACAACTGGTTCCTGAGTACTCGATTGACTGCTGTCGTCTGTGCACATCTGTACCTTCTGAGATGATTGAACCAAACTCGCAAGGATCTGGTAAATTGGTAAATTGATATTTATATCTTCTTGATATATATACATTGTTTCTCTATATGCCTATATCTATTCTAATTTCTTTATATTACATTGCCATATCTTAGGTTTCCTTATTCTTTACTTAATCTGTACTTTATTCTATCTCTTCCGTATTTACTACTTTCTTCAATATGTATGCTTTATTTTTAAACTCGTATTATATACATATCTTTATATATTTCCTCAATTGTTTCAACTTCTGCATGCTTCTCAACAACTTTCCCTTATTATTTCTCGAATGTTTTCACCTTATGTATGCAACTCTTTTTCCATACTTTACGTGAACATTTTATTCTCTGCATATCCATGCTGATGATTACGGGACTAGTTATTACATTTTTCCTTATTTATCAGGAGGCATTGATAAGTTAATCTATCTATGTCTCTGCTTATCTATCTATGCTTCATATGTGACTAGCTTTATGTACAAAATATAGGACATTATATTATTATTTATATAACCATGTATGCTCTTTTTAAACACATTGTATAAACATGTTTTGCTTAAACATTTCTCCATTATTTCACCTTATGTATGCTTTACATACACAACTTTTGCTTATATATTGCCTCACTATGTATGCTTCTTCTTAAAACATCTTCTTTATTTTTTCTCACTTTACATAAACAACTTTTCAACTTGTGTATGCCTCTTCTATATTCTTCATGCTTTACATAAACATTTCTTGCTTATGTAACCATTTTATCTGAGCTTCTGCGGTACCAAAATTTTTGCTAAACATCCTTACTGTCAGTATAGCTATTTCAGTCCGTATGCTCCAATTTCCAATGCCTAAATTATTTGCTTATCATTAAGATAATCTGACTGTTGCAGTCTTATTTAGGCCGGAAAACACTTTACTTTATAATACCTCCTCGTATACACATATATTCCTCCTGTATATACTCTCAATACACAATTTTAATGGCAACTCAGTTTTCCTGCTTTTCTCGAATACGATAATCCTGCAACTGGGCCATTTACTTGTGCTTTATTATGAATATCTTCACCTTATTTTCACCTATTTATTTTGCATACATAGTTTACTAATCTTCTCATTAATATTCACTTAACACGACTTATCCTAGTTCCTTTTTCTTCGTAACTCCTATATGCTATGCTATGTGCATAGTTGTCTATTTACATATAGTTCCTTAACATCCTAAGTGTTTTTACCTATATATTTGTCTTAATAACACTTGGGTATATATTATGCTTATTTATGTTTCACTATATACAACTTTTATTTACATTGAGACTTTGATCCCACCTCCCATTTTTGTTTTTGCTTGTTTCTTCTTTAGTTTCTCATTTTACTTGTATACTTGTTCCATATATAATTTTATTTTCCTTATCCTTGTCATCTTCACTAATTTCTCCTGCTTCTTGCTCCATTGTTTCCTTTAGTTTCTCCTATACCAATCTGTTGTATTGCTCCATTTTAATTTAACAATCAGTTGTATTTACTTTATTATCTTTTTCCTTGCAGATACGGACCTGGCCACGGTCACACCATGCGGTTCTATTCTTAACCTTTCCCAACTAGCGGTGGCGCATGGATTCAATGACCTTGCAGCTTTTAACGTCCGCCGCAAGATGGCAACGTGTATGCAGCAATGGACGTAGCTTGAACGCGCGTAGTTTAAAATTGCCTTATATTGTAAATAAAAATGTTTGAATTTCATTAGTTTTATTTGCTCAACAACACTGCGCGAATGATTAAAGGCGCGTGATTTGAATTTTTCAATTGTAATTTAATTGTTTTTCTTGACCTATCAGTTTTCTAACGTAAATTACAGCACGTCTCTACCACGTGGTTCTAATATCAATGACGTCGTCTATTGCGAAAAATGTAATAAAGATGGCGACTGTACCCGAGTACTAGGTCGCGCATGATTTGAGAGCGAGAGGTACTGTTTATGAAGTTCTTTGTTTATTTGTTATATAATTTATAGTTTTTCTTAAGGGTTGGGTTTTATTTAATAGCACTAGGGTATCTAAGAGCACTTGGACACTACACTTTGAACTACTTGACAGACTACTTAGAAACTTCACTCGAAGAACTTTGACAGACTCGACTTTTCTACTATGGTTAATGAAACCCCTAGTCTTAGCAGTCGATGTGGCTAACCAAGAACTAGGTTTGGGGTAGGAAAAGGATTAGAACTTTAGCAATCATGTGACTAACCAAAGAGCGGATTGAACCAAAAGCAGTCATGTGACTAACCCTGGAGCTGGTTTTAGGTGAGACCAAAAGTCTCACGAACTGAAGGTTTGCCAGTGTATTTATATTAGAGAAATTGCTGATCATTGCATGCTTAAGGTTCATAATCGCCCCCGTTGACTGCTCGCGTTGTTTATAGTTTGCTTTTAATGTTTATTAAATAATTCCCAAGTTCAAGTTCAAACTTGGGACAGGGTGATAATTAGTTAATAGCTTTATGAATTATTATATTTGACAATATTAACGCGTACTAATTCTCGTACTAAAGGATGGATCTCCGGAGACGACTCAAGCAACGACCAAGGAATATGAATATTGGAACCTGGAATATGCTTAGCTGGTTTAGACCAGGGGCAGCAAAGAGAGCCATAGAACAGATAGAGAAATATAACATCGACACCATGGCGCTGCAGGAAATCCGGTGGCCCAGAAATGGGAGCCTCACTATCAGTCAATCAGCAATAATCTATAGCGGCAACCAAGACAGGCGACATGAATTCGGGACAAGCTTCGCAGTAAGGGAGAGGTTGGTTTGACAGATAATATCATTCAAGCCAATAAGTGAACAAATCTGCTAACTTAAGATGAAAGGAATAAATGACAAAACTATTCACTAATATTAGCCCATGCCTCGATAGAAGAAGAAGATGAGATTGACAAAGACTCATTCTACGATCAGCTAGAGGATACGATTAGCACTATACCAAATCAAGATATGCTCATCTTACTACTGTAAAAGACGAATATCACTTCCGAAGTATTTACTAACCAGGGGCCAGAGATGATCCTGGCCTTCGCTGACGACATTGACGCGGTCGAAAGAAGTACGGTTTGCGAAAATCATGGAGTATTTATTACTTTCAAGGTCGGTTCAAAATTTGTTGGGGGATACATGTGATACGCAGGTCATGCTTCGATTGGCTGATCAAAATACTTGAAGTGGCGATTTTAGAGCAAGTCTCTTGGCATTCTACGTTGGATCCTGGAAGTTTTGTGTCCGCCACTCTTCACATGTCAGCCATCTGTAGCGACAGTGTTGGTGTCGGATGGAAGTTGTTGGTTAATTTTGTCCTAGTGGCATTTTCCACCAGGTCCATTTTTGTGTTTCAGGCGTACCTTTGCTTTATTTGATCGTTTGTTTGGTGCTTGCTCCTTAATGGAAATTATTACTGCTTCTGGCAGATAGCAAATACTTCATAGTGGTTTTTTTCGAAGGAGTTTTTTTCCTGACTATGTGAGGAGTCCTTCCATCGACACAGCAAGACTTTCTGCTCTACGTAAGAACTCTGATCTGCCTTCCTACTAATATGATTAACTGAGTAGACGTAGAGTACTTCTAAGAATGGGTAGTCCCCGACCACGAGCCTCCCTTTTCTGGAGAGTGCTGGATTCGCCCCAACGCAACGGATCGAACCGTGAAAAATTCAATCTAATATACGTACTGGCTAATTTCAATAGCGCTTTGATATATATGTTTTTATATTATAATTGGCAAATGTTTGGCGTCCACCGCTAATTTATTAATCGTAATTCATTAACTAAGAAGAGTCTCATATTACAACTTGAAGATTTTCCACCGTGTGCTGTTTACAAATTGGTGGAGGCTTAAATAAAAAATCCCCCCTACTCTCCAGTATTTGAGCTAGGGCTAGGCCTAATTTCAACTTTAAATTTCTAAGTTAACTATTCACTCTCAGTTTCTTCGAATCTGAAGTGAAGGTAACTAAATAGGATTAGGAGACAAGAAAGAGGGTGGCATCTATCTACGATTTTAATTTTTTGACTTAATTATAGTGACATAACATCTACACTTTGTAACGCTCAGTTGCCAAACAAATAAAACCTAATTTACATAAATATACAAGTTTACAATAATCTCCAACTTCACAATAATCTCCAAGTTCACAATCGGTGGTACAGCCTTTAGTGCAGGAACAACGGCGGCCCCCAGCTTTTAGACAGTGGAGAAGGGTCGTGGTGAGTTATAATGCCCGAGCGCCACGCGGTTAACTTATCGCCATGCCCTGATGTTGGATCTTCAGTGAGATTCGACCAATAAGCACGAATTGCTCTCCTCCCCGCTGTAACCTATTAAAAAACTTGGAAGGGGAAACAAAAAGAAATATCACCCCAATTAAACAAAAATAACAAGTTATATTCCGTATTGGTGACTATACTTTTGAATTAAATAAGAAAAAAATAATTGCTACAAGAAGAATTTCTTGTATATGTAGCTATGACAATTAATATATCAATGTATGCTAAAGATAGAATATTAAAAGTAACGGTTTATTGTTAAATAGTACTTTATGTTATATCTAAGGCGCCCTATAAATACGAATACGTGATCACGTGTCGTTTACATGCCCTTGATTGGTGTTATCAATCGCATGCGGTACAAAAATATGATAACTTCTTCTACTACTACACTATAAATAACTCTAATCAATAAGCGAGAAGTTAACATGCTAGTTCAAATGTACTAGATTCATTTAAGTATAATATTCACCTATTAAATGGTATCCGTACCAGAGGTAAACCTATATGAGTACGCGTCGATACGCTATGCTTATATGCGAACAGTTTCAATCACTATTTATATTATACGACGCTGAAAAGGAGTAAAACACGCGATCAAGATTACGCTGAAATGAATTAATAACACGCCAAAACTATCCGGTTTAGCTGGATAATCCAAAAAGATCTAGTCTTTAGCATCTATATTAGTCCAAACTCCGGTTTCGAGTTGTTCTGCGAATACCTTGATGACTTAAGGGCTCTCATCCAAAACAAATCAATCACCCACAGAACAGTCCTTACTGGGGACTTTAATGCCAAAAATAAAGTATGGGGCGGACAAACAACAGACAGAAGGGGCAAACATCTACTAGAATGGGCAGGCGCACTAAGCCTAAGCATTCTAAATGTTGCACAGGAACCGACCTTGGTTAGGTCAACAGGGTCGTCCTACATTGATCTGACGCTATGCTGCGATAAAATAATGTCCAACTCACCTAGCTGGAAAATACTAGACGACCCGTCTCTGACCGAACACAGGTTTATCTACACAGAAATACCACGTACAGACCCAATACCTAGGCAGCGATTCCGATATGGATTAACTAACACGGACAAACTAAAGGGTGCCCTCCAAAGGATAACAAATGGCCACAAGACCCGTTGGAAATGTCTAACATTATCAGGAAAGCATATAAATTAAGCACCCCCAGAGTAAGATGCGACGACGAATATAATCTCCCTTACTGGTGGAACGAGGAAATACAGGACACGATCACAGAGGTGCGGCAGAAAAGGAGACTTTTCCAAAGAGCGACACAAAACGAGGATGAGAGACGTAGGAGACAGGAAGAGTATAAAGGTGCGAAGAAGAAACTATGTGGACAAATAAATAAAGCCAAAAAGAAAGCGTGGCAAAAACTATGCGATGAACTGGAAAACGATGTCTTTGGGCAAGGATACCAAATAGTAAGGACCAAGATGAAAAAACCAGCTCCAAAGATAGACTTGACGACAGAACAAAAAATTAGTCTCTTTCAGGAACTATTCATACACACTAAAGACTCACCTGTGATAGTGGATATAGGACAACAAAACGTGATAAGAGATTGCGAGGTTTTCAAGGAGGAGGAAGTCCTGGAAGCCTGTAAAAACATCAAACCAGATAAGGCACCAGGCCCAGACGGCCTACCGCCAAACGTGATCAAATCGGTGATAAGCTGTGACATTCCGTATTTCACTAAATCCTTTAATACGTTCTTGACAAAAAGGCATGGAAAAGGACAAAACTGATCCTAATCGATAAACCGAAAAAAACAGCAGACGAACCAACAAAGTACCGGCCAATATGCCTTATAGACGTAATCGCTAAAGTGTATGAACACCTCCTAAATAAAAGACTGGTACGTGAAATAGAGAACAGGGGAGGTTTTAATGCGCACCAATACGGGTTTATGAAAAAGAAAACAACCATAGATGCAATAAAACAGGTAGTGAATAGAGCAAGGGAAAAGCCAGGAGGGTGGCATGGATTAATACTGGTGGATATAAAGAATGCCTTCAACACAGCAGCTTGAGAGGGCATCACGGAAGCGCTAAGACGGAAAAGAGTGAGCGAATACCTAACAAGGACAATAATGTCATACCTTAACGACCGACGAGTGATCGTGGAGGAGCGGATGGAGAGAGACGTATACGGAGGCATTCCACAGGGATCTGTGCTCGGTCCCACGCTATGGAACGTTTTATATGATAGCATAATGAAGATAACGACCCCCCGAGGAATCCGGCTGATATGCTATGCGGACGACCTAGCGGTGCTGATCGAGGCAGAAAGCGATTCCAAGATGATGGAACACGGAAACATGACACTTAGTAAAATAAAAGACTGGATGGAAGACAAGAGATTAACAATTGCCACAGAAAAGACCAATTACATTATTTTGAATTTTAAATGGAAGGTGCAACACATCATGTTTAGACTCGATGGACAAGAGATAGTGCCAAATAAAACGGTAACCTACTTGGGTATGACACTGGATCGTAGACTGACGATGGCCCGCCATGTGGAGAAATCCTGCGATAAGGCTAAAAAAGTTATGAAAGCTCTTTGTGCGCTACTACCGAACTTAGGAGGGCCACAAGCCGCAAGAAGAAAAGTCCTGGCAATGGCCATGCAATCTGCAGTATTGTATGGAGCCCCGGTGTGGCTTCCGGCAATTAAAATAAAACGCTGTAGGGAACTGGTAAGATCAACCCAAAGGATAGCGGCACTTAGAATCTGCAGTGCATACCGCACGGTGTCGACGGATGCAGCTCTGGTTATTGCGGGACTGGTCCCACTGGAGCTACTCGCGGAAGAAAGGTTGGGACTATACAACACAAGAGGAGGAGAAGACCCGACCTGGAGAGAGCGTAAAAAGGCAGAACGGGGCCGCACAATTAGCAGCTGGCAAAGAAATTGGGACTCCTCGTCCTCCGGGAGATGGACACACAGGTTGATCGATGACATAGCCCGTTGGCTGGAGAGAAAATGGGGACATATAGGATATCACCTGACTCAGTGGAAGCTTTGGCGCCTACTTACATAGGATTAAAAAGAGGGAAAGTCGATCATGCTGCTACTGCGACGCGGAAAGTGACGACGCGGAACATACGTTCTTTGTCTGCCCAAGATGGGAAAGAAAGCGAATTAAGATAAACCACGAAATCGGAGAAGCAATCACGCCGGAAAATATTATAAATATAATGATCGGAAGCAGGGAAAACTGGACACGCATCGAGGGATACATTAAGCACATAGTGACCACAAAGGAAAGTGATGAGAGGGCACAATGAGAAGAAAAAATGGATAATCCATCGGCGTACACAAACTGCGCCCAGACGGCCCTCCCTCCGATGAAATGCGGATTTTCTGCGGTGCCAGAGGGAGGCACGCACACACTTGCCGTAACCAGGGGGGGGGAAGTTTTTAGTCGGTAGGCGGATCTCTGGAGAGACCGAATCCGACACTGGCCGGCTTCATCAACAACAAGCCGGTGCGTCTTTCTAGAAGATTTTTTACCCCCGGGAAGAAAAAAGCTGGATAATTCAAACTAACCCAAACTAACCCAAACTATTGAGAATAATTCGTTACTCCCAAATAACTTGAAGGTAGCTATATTTTAAATTAAATCATTAATACTTTCATTAAGCAAATTCATCTGAAACTTTAATTTAAGTAGCCCTAAATCACCAATCAAATAAAACACAATAATAAAATGAAATAAAATAAAAATCCCAAAATACTCTAGATAATATCCTAAATTAAGACTTATCTGATACGTTATCAAGCCAACAGTGGGTTCATCCAGGATCCAGGTGTTCGTCGAATCACTGGAGCGTCAAGGTTGAGAAGACACACTCCGTATGCGTTGAGGCTTGGATCAGACAGCGAGACACGCAGTCAATTGATGGTTACTCCGAAACCACGTGTTGTCGGAGGAGTCTCAGTATGCAGTCTGGAAACCCAGGTAGGAAACCGGATCGTAAGAGGACAATGGAAGGCCCATAACCAATGATCCCAAAATAAAAATCCAAAATAAAAATCCAACAATTGAAACCCCTGAAACAAATAGGGCAAATTAGCACAGTGATCAAGGCAAAATATGAAGGAAGCAGGTACGGAACCTCAACAAATAACAGATCAAAACAATATCTGTATCAAATTTACTCAAACAACATACCTTTAGATGTTAAACGGGGTTCAAGTGTGTGGCAGCTCTCGAAAATCAAATCCCCAAACGTGGGTGCAGGTGGTCGAATCTACAAATCTTCCTTCATCTACAATCATCCATCAGACAAGAGACCATCGACGACCACAATCCTGCTCGAGTGCTTCGTTGAATAATCCCCTAACTAGGGCACTGTATATTTTACACTAAATATCAGTATCTCAACGAAAATTCCCAATTTCGAGAGCTCGGCACTGAAACCTACTGGTTCCTTCAAGATCACATAAAGACTAAATTGGCTTGCTCCGAAAATGACGAGGCTAGCAGAATTAACATCGCGCCGTCTCAACATACTATGTTGCCAACAGCGTCCCTATTTGTAACAAAGTACTAGAAAGTTATGATGTCATACTTCCGGATTCGCCAAATCAAGCGCTAAAGCGACTCATTATCGAAATGATTTAAATCAGTTAGAATCTACTTTTAAATGCTTGGTGGGAATATATAACCCACGCGTTATGCGGCAGTCAAAAATTACAATCAACACGCGCCACTAATAGCATTATGCCAAACAAGGCATTAACTTGGCAACCGTGTCGACCGTGAAGACCACGCGCTTGTCCAGAAAGCTGTCACTTATACCGCCAAAATTATTCCCCACAGACTATGTGAAACATAGACCAATTTCGTTCGCGTCGTTAGAATCTACTCCGAGCTGAAATATTATCGAACTTTAATAATGGAGAGTTCGTGTAATACTGCGTCAATATGCAAGCCTAGAGGGCTAAACATTGATACCATCCAATATAATCAGCAAATTCAAGCGTATGATAGCGAAATTCTACAATAAATGCAACGCGAATTAGAGTGGTTCTCGAGTCGATATCGACGGACAGAACCGATGCGATTTCCACCGGTCGGGCAGTCTCTGGTTTAAAACCGGAGTGACATGACATGCTTCTAACAAACGTCAATGTTTCATTCCCAAAATGAAAATATTCCGTAATCACCTAAGCAAAACAATATATTATCAAGTATAAATCAACGAGAAAATTACCACAGAATGACCATCAAGTGTACAAAAAGTAATTTATAATTACAGTGCTAAATATCCCTAAATAACCTTAAAATATAACTCTACATGCATTATAGTCCAAGCTCCAATTACTCGGCTAATCTGTAAACAATCTATCACTATTGTTTTATTTTAGACACAACTCTCCAAGAAAGGCTGAAATATATTCTTGATTCCAAAATACCTCGAATCAGCAATTAAAAACCATAATTAGCAAGGTCGAAAACAGTGGATGGCCTTCAAAGTGTATTATCGAACTGAAATAATGAAAACAAGCCAAATGATTAGAAGAAGGGTTTCCTTCTCCATTTAGAAAGACAGCATAATAGGACAAAACCAAGGGGAAAATACCAATATACAACGAAGCTTTGTGGTTCCAGCTGCAACAATATATCGTGTGTGTAAAGTTAATTCGTTCAAAAGAATGCATGTGCATTTGATATATCAAGACATAAATATAAAACATTTGCTTTAGAATACCTAGTTTAATGGATTGGGTTCCATGCTTTTCCAATACCAGTACGAATGTGGTGTTCATATAATTTTTGTATCCTATTTTAATAAATAATCATGTTTGATTATTTTCCATTCAGAAATACGACCACGTAAATTTTTATTTTGATCCTTCGCCATTTCGTCCAGAAACCAGGTTATAGTATAATATGTAATCGTAGCCTGTTACAACTTTTCCTTATTTTACTCTTTTTAGAGTTTTCACTTTTTATTTTCTATTTTTTTTATTTCATTTCGCATAGAAATGGGGGCAATGAAGAACTTCGTTAAAATCACGGACAGAGAGGAAGATGGTGGCGTCAGTGGCGTAGTGACCAAGGTAAAAGAAGAAATTCTTGTTGACCCTCCAGATCCAGACGGTTTTGGTTTCAGGAATCGAATTTGAGATGAATTGCCCGCTTTTTTGGCAAACAACCGAAATATTGAAAGACCATGGAGGAAATGCTGGCCATCCACCAAGCTAGAATGTCGCGCAACATCCATTTTTTGTATCTTGTCTGGATTTATGTCCTACATGGAGCAATATTTCACCAAGATATTGCGTTAATGAATAAGAGATATAAGGGGGAACGTAACGAGACTTCTGTTAGACGCTACTAGATAATATAAAAGAGAAAACCTTTCATTGATCATGTCTCTTTTTTGTTATGGATCAGCTTAAGATTTATAGAAAAATGCTGGAGTTTCCTTGTGTATGTACATAAGGATCTAAAGAAAGCAGTATAAGACTAAAACAAGAAGTAAAAACAATATGAACATTTATAGAAAACAGCTCAATCCTCTTCCAGTTCAAATCAATTTCTGAATGGATACAATATCTACTTCTATGTTCACCATCTGCATAGCTATGCCCTCCACAATTTGTTGAGTACACCGGGACAAATCAAATTTCCTTTCGCTAATGCAGTCGACCAGAACGTAATTACTATTGTTCTGTGCTTGCAAACTGTCTATAATTAATTGGAAATTATTACTAGAAAACTTCGTTACAAGGGCATTTCTGGATAAAGCACGGGCATTAATATAGCTCGCTGAAAATATTGCATCAACACCTTTTACGATTCACGATCTCTCAGCATTTTATTACGCATTTTAAGGGCTATATAAGGAAAAATGGAGGGAAAGGTTATGACACGTATATGTAGTCTTATCCGAGAGAGCCTATTCAGCATAAAATGAAAAATTTCGTCGTATAAGTATGTTTGTTTTATACACGCCATATATGGGTTCATGCCTATGTTATGCTATATCTCTTTTTCAGATTTTCCTTCCGTTCTTTAAATTGCTTCTTAAAACCCCTAGAATTGTTTTAAGTACGCCAATAAGAGAATCTCTTGTTACAATATTTTAAATTTCCATATGTGTTCTGCTACTGGTAACTCTTATCATCTACAAGAACTTGTAGTAAGGCTAGACTGTATTGTTACACCACCGATGCATAGACAATTATGCATCGATTTGTTTAGCACAATCGTTAGCTCAGAGGAGTTACACTCTCTCAGATGCATGCATAAGTACCTTTAAGAGATAAGTGATAAATTGAAAACCAAGCTCTGCATATATTTTATCATTCGGAAGCTGCTTTTATTTCTGTGTAAACCGCTATTCAAATAATACCATTTCCAGATGTTCCTTTCATCTTTAGCGAATGCTCAAACAAACGGACTACCAACTATTTGGAAAACGTCGTATTATTCGCTGCTTTAGGATAAAAATTTCGCCAAAAGATAGGGAGATAATTGTGTTGTATTGGATCGATTCTCCATGTTTTCGCAACCAAGCGTTTTATGCGAAACAAGAATCCTCTGATAATACATGTGCAATAAGCCAATCCCCCTTTCCTCGATAATAAACCCAAACAAAGGAAAACGAGATTTACCGCTAATAAAATGAGAAAAACGTCGGAAAACCCGGAAAAAGGTTCACTGCAGCTTTCCCTTCGAAAACTCGTGGTCGTTTTTCCTCATCAAAGTCATTACTTGGGATGCAAATGAATGAAGGTTGAGAATAGAATGACTCTGATTTTCATGTTGGCTTAATGGTTGGTCAAATATATTTAAATTTTACGGTATAATTTAGACTATTCTACACGATTCGCCAAGTTCAGTTGACAAAGTCATTAGGAATGAGACTGGCGTGTCCAGGGATGTCGCTCAGAGGAGAAATTATCTTCTGTGGTCTCTTCTCCAAGTAACTCGACGAGATGGGACGGTGCATTTTTCTCGAATTATTTTCGAGACGATACTAGGAATGTGCTTCTCTTGACGAGAAATCCCCTCCTTTTGACGAATTTTTGGAATCATGTGAATATGTCTTTTTGAAGTACATTTAAAATTGAGCTGTATTTTAAAAACATGGATTTTCATATATAAAGGGCGATTTTTAAATTAAAACTTTTTTCTGAGAATTCTTTCTCTCATATGTATATAGATATTTAGCGTAATTTATTTGAATATAATTTTTTTAACAAATGATCACTTTTAAAATGATTCTATATTTGCTAGAAAAGTTTTAATATCAATTATAAGCTCATGAAGCTTTTAATTTTACAGATAACTCAATATTTCATGCCAGAATATTTTAATCCTATACACTAGGATACAATTGAAAGGCTATCAGAATATTTCCAGTTTCCTCTCTGAGAGTGCGTTGATTTGATGATTGAACCGTCATCGTCATTTTGAAGTCAAACATTTCTTAATCTTGGCCTAAACTGAACAGCAGTTTTAGCTCTCAAATTTCTAGAAATGAAATAGACTATATATATAAAAATTCACTATTTCAAACACGGAACTCAGTCGAAGAGGCTTTTGCATTTATCTTTTCTTTGGGACCCATACCGATTTCGAGATGAGATAGAATGATATCTTTTGGCATTTGATAGCTCCTGAGAGGCCGAAGGCATTTATCTCAAATTTTTATCAGTTACAAAGAATATGTAAAAAAACTGAATATTTTATACAATAATATTTTAACCTTATACTAATTGAAAGACTATCAGAATATTTCTAGTTTCCTCTCTGAGAGTGTTGTTAATTTGAACCTGTTGGGGCATTGCCCGCTATTTTTGGTTCTCCATAATATTCGAAATAACACACCACATTAACACAACAACTTACAGGTTTATTAAAACTAATTAAAAATAAAATAGGGCACAAGGCCTTCAAGTTATAAAATATGCTGCCATTCGGCCCAAAATACCAAATTCAACTCTCGCGCATTATATGCTTAAGCGACTCTAAAAAAACTCATTTCTGCCATCGCAGGGCTTTTTGTAAACAAAACTAGGAACTACTTTAATATTCTATCTTTCTCTTTCTTAAGGCAATCAATCTAAACTATTCTAAGGAAACATATAAAAAATGCAGTGTTGTCACTGTAGCTTTTGCATCCTACATTTTAATTATAATGAACTATTTGCTTAAGACCTATGAGAATACAACATGCCCCCCACCTTGAAAGGGTGTCTTTCAATGAAATCATACAAAGGTGTAACTAATCTAATTATTAATTATCATTAATACATTGATCGGGAAAACGACATATTTGAGAAATCGCGCGGCGCACTTCACCATTCTTTGTTTTTATGTTCACTACGCGCACATTATTATCTTGGCCACGAAAAACTTCAGTAATTCTACCTAACTTCCATTGTAATGGAGGTAAGTTTTTGTCCTTTATTAAAACTAGGTCACCAATTTTTGTATTTTCCTTTTCTACATACCATTTTGTTCTTAGTTGTAATTCGGAGACATACACACAAGACCACCTTTTCCAAAAATGTTGAAATAGCATTTGTAAATGTTGATATCTAGACAATCTAGATATTGGTATTTCTGTTAAGTTTGGATCAGGTAGTGTTGTGTGTCTACGTCCAATCAAAAAATGTGAGGGTGTTAGAATTTCATAATCATCTGGGCTAGCTGACATAGGTACTAAGGGTCGCGAATTTAATACAGATTCGATTTGTGTAAGAACTGTATAAAGACCTTCAAAGGTCAGAGTAGAATTACCAAGAATCCGTTTTAAATGTAATTTGCAAGACTTTACACCAGCTTCCCAGATGCCTCCGAAATTTGGTGAGTATGACGGTATGAACTTTCAAGAAATATTTTCATTTATCAAGCTTTGAGATATTGAGTCAGATTCTTTCCCTAAAAACTCACCAAGCTGCTGAAGTTCTCGGTTGGCACCGACAAAGTTTGATCCATTATCCGAAAAAACGCAATTGGGTTTGCCTCTTCTTGCTACAAACCTACGAAAAGTGGCAATAAAAGCCTCTGTTGTTAAGTTAAATACCAACTCCAAATGTATTGCCTTGGTCGACAGACAAATAAATAAGCAAATGTAACGCTTGGATACCTTTGCTCCCCTTCCATTCCTGTCTTTAATATACAAAGGGCCAGCATAGTCAACTCCTACATTATAAAAGGGTGGTAAAGGATTAACACGTTCTTCAGGCAGTGTTCCCATAATTTGATCTACAGGAGTGGGAGTTGTACGAAAGCAGCTGATGCATTTATATGATATTTTTCTAGCCAAATTCCTGCCATTTATTACCCAATATTTATCGCTAATTGAACTTAACAACATTTGTGGACCAGGATGTAATAATCTTTTATGTTCTGACTCAAACAAGAGGCAAGTGAATGCATGTTTCGCTGGGAGAAGAATAGGATGTTTTTTATTGTATCAAAATTTAGAATAATGAAGTCTTCCCCCAACTCGAACAAGGCCATTTTCATCTATAAAAGGATTCAGTCGCTGAACTGACTTCGATCTAATTTCATGTTTATCGTGAATGCATACAAGTTCTTGACTAAAACACTCTTGCTGAACTATTTTTATTAAAACCAACAATGAGTTCCTAGTGTCGTCTAAACAAAGAGGACTCCTTAGTTTAGATTTATTCAACTTCAAGATATTTCCGAAGCGAAGACAGTAAGCAACGGTTCTAATAAGACGATTAAAATCGCTAAAGTTATGAAAAGGAAAGTCGTTTTTAGTTACCACGACCTTACAAATATCTTTTTTCTTTTTACGTTCTGGTATGTTTTCAGAATACAGAATTTTATCATCCACCCAAAGATGTTCTTCCTGCCACAAAAAATTTGGACCCTGCCACCATGTTTTACAAGTTATAATTTTATCAGGGGATAAACCACGCGATAGTAGATCAGCTACATTATCTTCTGATTTAACATACCTCCAGCTATCAATGTTGGTCAAATTCTGAATCTGACAAACCCGGTTTGATACAAAAGTCTGTAGAAGACTTGGACACATTCTTAACCAACAAAGAACTACTGTTGAATCACACCAAAGGAATATATTATTGAAATGCAGTTCCATAGAATCAATTACCTTTTTTAATAATTTAGCCAATAGCAGAGCTCCACATAACTCTAACCGTGGGATTGTTTGGGTTTTAAGAGGAGCCACCTTAACTTTGGAGCACAATAGAGAAACTTGAATGTCATTATTAGTAGAAAAACTTTTTAAATATATGCACGCTCCATATGCATCGCATGACGCATCAAAAAACCCATGAATGTCAATTCTTACAGGGTCTTTTAGAAGTGCATGTCGGTTTATAGATAAATTATTTAAGTTATAAAATTGATCTTTTAGTTTTTTCCACTTTGAGTCCAAGTCCATTGGCAATGTTTCATCCCATGATACTTTTAGGGACCATAATTTTTGCAAAAGAAACTTTAGCAATTAGGATACATGGACCTAGAAGTCCAAGTGGGTCGAAAATCCGTGATATATCAGATAAAATAATTCTTTTGCTAGTTTTCGTAGAAGTAGAAAAATTGATGCTAAACATCAAGTTATCTAATTTGAATGACCAAAACAATCCCAACGTTTTATGTTGATCTTTCTCACCAAAATGAATATTCATTAAATTTATGGAACAAGGATTCTCAAATGTCTGAATGATATCCGGATCATTTGACACCCATTTTCTTGATTCCATGCATCCAGTTTTTAAGATACAATCTACATTTTTACACAACTCCAAAGCCCTTTCAGTATCACTTGACCCAGTCAACATGTCGTCGACATAGAAGTCCTTTAATATAACATTGGATGCTAATGGAAAGGTCTCTGAATTTTTTAAGCCAAGCTCCTTTAAACACCTTAT
>JAEQML010067958.1:0-18668 GCA_016904865.1 Pissodes strobi | reverse complement strand
ATAATAATAATAATAATAATAATAATAATAATAATAATAATAATAATAATAATAATAATAATAATAATAATAATAATGATAATAACAAGCAAATCTGTAAGTTTAATACTTTCTGTCGCTTTTTTATTTTATTTATTTATTTATTTATTTTATCTATTTATTTCAACGGAAAATCAATTTTACAATAACAATATAGTTAATACAATTATAAAAGCAATCATAAAATTAGTGAAAACAATAGCAGCCAAAATATAAAATCATTATAGTAACCAAATCAGTATAGTAACAAATGCAGAAATAGATACAGAACAGAATTGATACAAAACCCAACCTAATTGATAGGAAGTAGCCGATCCCACCGCTTTCTAAATGCTAATAGGTCCAACCCAAAGGGGTCCAACCCAACGGTGTTGAGACGGGGAACCATGCGAGTTATTGGGCTATAAAAGCCATAGTTAGTATTGTGGAACGGAACCCTGAACATAGTACTATTCCTAGTTCTATGAACAGTATTGAAATTAATCTCACGAAGTAACTGGGGAGCGCAGACAGAGCCATTAAGAAGCTTAAAAATAAACTGAACATCAGCACGTTGTCGTCGCTGACTCAACTCAACCATATTAAAGTCTAGCATTACTGTATTATAATTAATTGAATAATTAGTATCGTCATAAATATTAATGTGCGCCTTAAAAGCCAACTTGCGCAAGAACTTACGTTTATATTAACATATTACAAGAAGGAAATATAAAAATTGTTCGACTCTTCGTTATTCTACAACAGCTCTTCTTTAACATCATCTTTTAATATGCTGGAGCCTTTGTGTCCCGTCTAATAAAAATTTTGCTATTTATATGGCGATTAAAACCAAGGCAAATGGGGAAAGCATCTGTATCATTTACAATACGCAAAATATGTGGATAGTCTTCTGCAGCATGTTTTGCGTGGTAGTGAAGTCTACCTTTTCTTGGTCTCTTTTCAGAGCACGTATCTCTTTGCATTCATCGTTTGTCAATTTAAAGCAATGTTCACCCAAAATGACAAGCATAATATCTCCTTCTCTAAGTTTTGCTTTTATGTTCTCGTCTTTCCAGCTCTCGGCAGGGTATTTGGATAGCATGCTTATTTGTCTATGTGGATTCCAGAAGTCGTTTCCAGTTTTTGATTTGCTGGGCTGGCCCAATTTTAGTGAACATGACACCTGTTTGTGATCCACGATTGACACGCTCAGTAGATTATATACTGTTACGTATACACGTCCAATCCTACATCCAGTCTAGCACATCACAGTTTGGAACGAAGTGTCATTGCATCGAATGGAGCCCACAGGGGCCCGACACCTGTTCTGCTGGTTGCACTTTACTTTCCAGGTGTCTTTCTAAGACTACTGGTTTGTCTTCTTTATTGTAGCCCAAGCTGTAATGTCCTGCAAATGCCCTCGACCTCGTCGACCACGTGCATCTTGAACAGGCTCAAATTCACTACTGTTTGCAAATTTCAAACATGCACCAACATATTTGAAGATGTCGCTGAAGAAGAGCTCTTGCAGAATAACGAAGAGGAATTATGCGCTAGCGATACATGATCTAATGCCAGTCGAACAATCTCTTATATTACATTATTGTAATATAGTAATATGATATTAAAAAACGACATATTAAACTTACCGATTTTCTTGTTATTATTATTTTCCATTTTTATTATTATCTATAATATATTTTACCCTTAATTAATTTTACCAAAATACTACAATAACTTGATCTGCAGCAGTCATTCTACGCATATTTTTTTTTGTTTTGTTGAACAATCATACGTACAGTTTCATTCTGAACCATTTTATTAAGAAACACTTTTCGTCTAGGAACAATGACTGTTCAGCTAGAGGCATGAGACAGTGCCATTTACTTTCACCTACAGGTAGTCAACTCGTTTTTTTTAGGCCTGGAACATGGCAGATTGATCAAAAAACTGTCGAAAAACAAATGAATGAAGATATTAGCATTTTTATTAGTATGGTTTAAACCATCCAATAAGGAATTTTCCCATTGAAAGTTGTTTAGATAAATGGTGCTTAAAATGTGGGACCACAGATTCGTCATCGCTATGTAATTTTGTACACGGGTCAAATCTATAAATTTTTAATTGAGGATATCAAAAAGGGATCGATGTTTTGCGAATTTGTCGTTTGCTGCTAAGTTAGCTTTATCGCAAAAATCAATATTTTGTATATAAAATTAAACCTAATTCTAGAAGTCTCTTCAAAAGCAATACTATTATTTGTCTCGTAAAAAACACTAGGGTTCGTCATCAGGAACGTTTACATTTCTAGAAAAATCATAATATGAAAAGCACTTTTATCACTGGCGTGACTTGTTTGACAAGTTGTCACACCCGAGTAAAAAGTGTTATTTTTAAAACTTGTCTCACAATATTCTATTACAAAATTTCATCCCTCTGCCGAAATCAGCCTCTGCTAACTGATGAAGTATTTCTATTTTATAAGATTATAAAAATTTTGTGATGCAAATAGTAACTGAAGAAATATCGCAAGCTTCTGCAATATGTGTAATTGATTGACCTATTTCAAGAATAATTTAAACCTGTTTCTCGTTCGAGCCACTAAGATCTGATTTATTTTCACCATTTACTATTTCGTTAGAGTTATTTACTTTCTCGCTGCGAACTATCTACGAATTGGGCGGCTTGAAAAACGTTCATTAAAATGATTTGCGCTGCATGACGTTGCGACTTGTACGATTAATTACAAAAATTCTTATACGAAAATATACTCGTTGGATAAACCGAATATTTATCTAAGAGTTGTTTGCTCACAGCGCAGCGGTTCAATCTGTTTGATATAAATTTGTTTGGAGCATTTTTTTCCCAACTGTAATTTAAACCGGTCACCGCTGGTTTGTTTGGTGGTCACGTTGGTGTCTAGAATACCAGTAGATCATCTTAAAAATCCTTGAATCCCCTTACATAAAAATATCATGTGTGCAGTTCAGACGCGGTAGAAGTAAAACCTTCATAAAACGGAACCATGCGATCACCCATCTAAATACTAACCACGCCCGACGTTGCTAAACTTCACTGATCGGACGAGAACTACTTTTAACTTTTTACTCTTAACAAACATCTACCACGCTCGATCGGGGGGTCTAAAAACCGATCGTTGTTTCGGCTGCGCTCGATGGTGTTTTAAAAATTTTCGCCCGCCGCTCGTTGCCGTTCGGGAGATAGACGTTTGTCATGCGCAGGCCGTCGCGTCGCCGCGTTATAACTGTGTTGTATCTAATTCTCTCGCAGGCTACATTGTAACGTTGTAAATGTTACAAAACACAGTAGTGCGATTTTCCCCTTTTACTGGTCGATTTGTGATATCGATACTCCCGCTACCTTACTTCTAGTGACCTCAATTCCGGTGTTCCGAGCAGCTCAAAGAATGAATCCATTTGCAGCGCCACTTGACAGATGTGGTATATATTCTTTTTTGAGAGGATTGGTAGAGCTTCTCGCCGGAACATTCAAGGTGAGCAGGCAGTTTTCCGTATCGAAATTTATCGTTGTTATTTTTAACCATCAGATCCAATTAGCACCTGATTGTTTCATTGCAGTATTTGGCAAATGAAGTAGAGTGTATATTTTCTAAAATTATTGGCCATATGGCCTACGACTGTTTCTATTTAAGATGGCTAAAATTGTTTATCATTTAACTAGGGTCCTTCTGTGGGATAGAATTACTTCTGTGAGGTAGAGCTTCCTTCTTTTGGTGCTGACATCCGTCTGCGGCCTTTAGAGTCTATTTTATTTTAATTAAGAACCTTTATTTTCGATATAGTCGTGTTACATTATTTTAGTTAATTAATTTTGCCTTCATCATCGCATATACCTTATCGTTATATATCGTTTTAGTTAATGAACCTTATCGTTATATATCGTTTAAGTTAATGAATTTATAGTTAAACGACTATAGGTCGTTTGCCTTCAATATCGCATCTGCATATACCTTATCGTTATATATCATTTCAGTTAGTGAATTTATAGTTAAAGGACTGTGGGCCGTTTGCCTTCAATATTGCATATATGTTATCATTAGATGTAATTTTAATTAATTAATTTATAGTTAAACGACTGTAGGTCGTTTAATGTCTATCGTTTATATTCCCGCAATTTCTCTCTTCATTTGCTGCTCTGGCTATTTTGCCTATCGAACTTACCATTAAAAATACTGTAGGTTACGTAATTTTATGCATGATATTTATTTCTGCATCTTTTCGTTGTTGCTACAAAGATACTTAATTTTATCTTTATATTATCTGATATTATCTCAATTAGAGAATTCGTTTGTCAAGTGTCAGGATAGCTGATAGATTTATCTTTACTGTACTTCGGTGTAAAACTCATGGCAGTAATGTGTCACATAACTGGAAATGTCACAAATTTAATTTGTGGCGTTGATATCGGAATCGACTTGAGCTCAATTTGTTTACCTATAGATATTTAACGGCTATGTAATTATATATTTACCTCACAGGTTATCTTATTGATTAAGTAAGTGACTGTTTATTGGTCTACTATATATTGTCGCTGCCACGGGATTAATTTAGGTTAAGTTTGATTAATAATCTCTTCATTTATGCCTGCATATATTAACAGACTATACCTATACCTATTTATTTGACCGGCTATCAGTTTGATTTCGTATAAAGCTAGTCTAGTAAGCTATTTCCTATTTATAGTGTTTTATTATTGACTGTGTGTAGCCAGACCTTTAAGAAGTCAACGATTAATTAGAATTATTTCAAAATAAGAACTGGGCAATACTAATGTTATAAAGCATGGATTAAAAAGTAGTATCTTATTTTGCCTTGTTTTAATATTCTGATAATACATACAACAGGATCTTTTCATTAGTTTATAGGCGTTACCATAAACTCAAATTATTTTGAGATATGAATAATTGTCCTGAAAAGGTTTGTGTAAGTTTTCATATTGAAATAAATAAGTTATTTGGAACTTGATATTTATTTCCATAAATTACAGTCAAAGTAATAACTAATTCGTATATCCACAGATTTCAACGTTCTTACTCAGGGTATTTTTCTAAATTGTATTATCCTATTTTCAAGGATCATAATAATAATTGATAAATTTCTAGTAGAAAAAAATACTGGCGCCCGCACCTGCCAAGACATAGTCCCGCGCCTTAAAAGATAAGCCAGTTTTATCATTTTCATTTCATAAGTGATGTTAGAGGGGTTGGAGAGAGAAAATATAGCAAAGTTAAACAGCATTTTGCCATTTGTCTTTCGATTTGCGAAAGCATTTGGCTGCGTCAGTCATGATATCCTGGTACAAAAATTCCATCACTATGAATTTTCAGGAACGGCTCTGGATCTTGAGAGCAGAATACATAATATATTGTATTTGTGGGTAGAATTTGTTCGTGCGATGTGAAGATCAAGTCGAGATATCATCAAGGCTCTGTTCTGAGACCAATTTTCTTGCTGCTATATATGAGTGACTTGGCTCTACTGGATATTCAAGAGACCTAGCTGAGTTAAATGCTCCGCTCGGTCTTATATTGCCAAAGTCTAGTAGTGGTGTGGTGTGAATCAAATATCTTTGAATATGAGTAAAACAAAGATTCTCAATTTCTGCTACAAGATTTGTCATTGATTGAAACTAAACTTAGATATAGCATAGTTTTTTTGAGGAATGTCCGGTCAATAATTATTGCTGAACAGTATTTTTAAAATTTAGAAAATAGCCATTAGATTTGGTTTTAGAGTACGTTCGAGTAATTTCTGAATATCCTATTCACAGAGAATAAATTGCTCACACTAATTTTTTGCTCAAACAGGATAAACTTATTAATGCCCAGAGGGTTATTACCAAAATTTATTACTCGACAAGATATTGTATATTAAGCTTATTAACATATTTCAAAGGGTTGTCTAAAGTGGCCTCTAGAACGATCAATATTATTGTGCAATATATTGCACAATATTATTGCCAGGCGACCACAGACGATGCCATATTTTTTTTTATGCAAAATACATGAAGTGCTTGCTAGTATGCGTATTTAGGAAGCCTCTGCGCTACAAAACCCCAGTTAAATATCGCCGCCTGATTGGGTAGATAGAGTGTTGCACGCATTTGTTTTAATGTAATGCCCTCTGCTCGTTGCGGGGCGCAACCAACAAAAACTAGCCAAACGAACCCAAGACACGCTAAAAAACTAACTAATCCAAAAAAAAATAAATAAATAATACAAACCTGCAAGCGCCGGCAGTCAAACCCATTGCACCGCATTCTAAACGCCAGCCTTACTACCTGAGCCAAGCTTTCACATTTCTACTTTTCTCGAAAAGTCTCATACAAATGCGTGAAGTGTAAACAACGTTGACGGGCGGGGTTATTTAACTAAGGTTCTGTAACGCGGATGCATAGTAAACACGTTGCCTAGTATCTATTTAAATTGTGCATGAAAAACAAGCTAAGTGACGTCGAAGCTGCTTGTGTGGCCATTGCACTGGCCGAGTGCTCAAGAAAGAAAAATCAATGAAGCGTAGATGGATGAAGGATTGGCTTTGGAAAAGTTTAGTACAGTCTACAATAAATGTCCTCTTATTATGTATTGTAGCATTTAATTTTGTATTAACATATTATTAATAAATGTTACCTGCCTTGTTTTAAGAGTTCAAGCAATATACGCTATTATAATTGTTTTCATATATCATACTTTGAATGTATTTAATTAGCTCTATGGAGAAGTATCACTTAAACCTTAATATATTTGTTACATGTTTACTCTTATTAATCATATTTATTTAGAAAATAACTGGTTTTATTACTTAAGCAAACATTAAGTTATTACGCCACTAGACATCAGCTGTTGATAAGAACTGTTAACCTTTCTTCATGATTGAATTTCTTGTAGTAATAAAACATACTTTTGATACATCAATTCAAGTCACTGATTCACTGCATATTATCTTACTAATTCAATTTGCTATTTATATTGAAAGTAATAGTTGATATAAGTTTGGGTTAGATCAGATTAGATTACGTAAGTTTAGTTTACCAAAATATACCACATATATGCATATTACTTCAAGGTTCGTTTTTTTTTAGAGTTTATAACGTTAAGTGTGTTTGTAAAAAGCAAAATAATATTTGCATTCGCTTCGTCTCTCATTCCCCGACCTTACGGCATGCAACACGACTAGTTTTGGGTTGTAAAAACGAAAAAAAAAATGCATTCGATTCGTCCCTTAATCCCCGATCTAGCGCGGTTAGTTTCACTTACTACCAACTTATTTTAGTCATTTGAACCGGCTCCGATACGCTATAATCAATTCTAATGAATTTGGTTAGTTTTGGTTAGTCGTTCAATCAACTATCGGTTAGTTTCACTTATTTTATTCATTTGAGCCGATTCCCATACGCTATAATCAATTTTAATAGATTCGATTAGTTTGGTTAGTCGTCCAATCAACTTTCGATTATTTTCACTAAGTCTCAACTTATTTCAGTCATTTGAATAGGTTCCGGTAAGTTATAATCAATTTTAATGGATTTGATAAGTTTTGGTTAGTCGTTTAATAAACTTTCGGCTAGTTTCACTTAGTCTCAAATTATTTTAGTAATTTGAGTCGGTTCCGATACGTTATAATAAATTTTAATAGATTGGTTAGTTTTGGTTAGTCGTCTACTCAGCTTTCGGTTCGATTCACTTAGTATCAACTTATTTTAGTCATTTGAACCGGTTACGATACGTTATAATCAATTTTAATCGATTTGGTTAGTTTTAGTTAGTCGTCGAATCAACTTTCGGTTAGTTTCACTTAGTCTCAACTTAGTTTAGTAATTTAAGTCGGCTCCGAAACCTTATAACCAATTTTAATAGATTTGTTTAGTTTTCGTTAGTCGTCCAATCGTCTTTCCGTTAGTTTCACTTAGTCTCAACTTATTTGAGTCATTTGAACCGGTTACGATACGTTATAATCAATTTTAATAGATTTGGTTAGATTTGGTTAGTCGTCCAATCAAGTTTCGGTTAGTTTCACTTAGTCTCAACATATTTTACTTATTTGAGCCGGCTCCGATATGTTATAATCAATTTTAATAGATTTGGTTAGTTTTGGTTAGTCGTCCAATCAACTTTCGGTTAGTTTCACTTAGTCTCAACTTATTTTAGTCACCTGAACCAGTTCCGATACGTTATAATTAATTTTATTAAATTTATTTAGTTTTGGTTAGTCGTCCAATCAACTTTCGGTTAGTTTCACTTAGTCTCAACTTATTTTAGTCATTTGACCAGGCTCCTATAGGTTATAATCAATTTTAGTAGATTTGGTTAGCTTTGGTTAGTGGTCCAATCAACTGTCGGTTAGTTTCACTTCATATCAAATTATTTTAGTCATTTGAACCGTTTCCGATACGTTATAATCAATTTTAATAGATTTGGTTAGTTTCTGAAAGATATATTCCTTGATGTCAAAAACGGCTTCATGGGCGCAATTCTAAAGTTTGCAACCTTAGAAAAAGAGATGTGTACTTTAATGTAGGAGATCATGTTTGGCGAAGAAATCAAGTTCTATCAAATGCTCCTGATAAGTTTACCGCAAAATTAGTTCCGAAATACATTCATAGTATGGTACGTAAAAAGTGTTCTAATATTGTTTAAGACTTGGAAAATCTAGATGGTACTAAATCGGGATAATGGCATATTCTAAAACCACTTAATCACCCAGATCTTGAAGAATCTGATTCTCTGTTCAGTGACGAATAGATCGAAACGCCTGCGCGCCTTTCCGAATAGTTATTATTTTTCTTAATTGTTTACTTTTCAAATGGGTGCACGTATTTGATAGAACTTATCTTTTAATTTTTCCTTTCTATCATGGATGGGTAATTATATTGTATGAATGTAATGCAGTTTTTGATATTTTTGGGTATTTCACTTGAACGGCTCTAACGCATCTTACGTTTGTAGTTTCATATAGCTAAGTTTGGATTGGATTAGAATTCAGAAAATTTTCTGGAAACATTATGGTTCCTTAGTGAATTTTTGTTTGATATAGTACTTGATCTGTCTGTGCTGATCAGGTTATTTTTTGCTTTTGCTTTGCAAATTTTTATTAAATGTAGGTAATAATAGTAAGGATACCTGAAGTACTAAGGTTCAGAATCATACAAGATTTTGCTAATTTAAGTAGCAATGTCTTGGACGTATTAGTCATCTATTGTCATCAAATTAACTTTCAAAATCTGTGTTGGATATATATTTATTTTATATATCAGTTTGATGAAATCTGTGGTTCCATAAATTACTGTTGGATTGAAGCAATTTGGTTTTTCTGTGTTGTATATGAATTAATTTCTCCTTACATGGACTGCTCTGCAGCTCTCCCTTTTTCTGCAAAGACATTGCGCCTGATAATGCATTCTAGGCAAGGAAAAAGCTAGTTAGAGTAACAGTAACTTGCAGATTTCTGATAGGAAATGATGACGAACAGTTATTAGTGCTAGGATTTATCATTTTGGTAAATAACGTCAGCATGACGGTGCTGAACAGCTAGTATGTATAATATCCATTGTAGGTTCGTTTTAGATAGATTCGTTTTAAGTAGATTAGTTTTCATAAAGGTTTTAAAGAGAATGTTGATATTTACTTTAATAAAATTGACTGTTGTGCTGCTTAATTGGTCCCTACTTATGATGACGTTAATCCCCGAGTTTGACCTACCTACCCACTTTAACCTACAGAATTAGACTGCCTATAAGACCGGGTGATACACGAAGATATCATAATTCAGTCAGCAAGGAAGAAGCAGAATAATAAATGTTATTGTAAATAGCCTGCAAGTAGTCTATTTTTCTTTGGAGAGGGGTAAATGTATCATTTAGTTTTTTGTTATGGTATTATTAGTAAATGCTACCCGCCTTGTTTTAAGAATTCAAGGAATGTACGTTATTATAATTGTTTTCATAGATTATGCTTTGAACGTATTAGTTAACTCTATGGAAAAATAACACTTAACCCCTAAGTTATTATGCCACGACATATCAGACGGTCTTCAGCTTACGTTTTACAAGGTGTTGATGAGAACTATTAACCTTTCTTCACGGTTGGATTTCTTGTAGTAATAAAATATACTTTTGATACATCAATTCAAGCTACTAATTCACTGCATACTATCTTACTAATTTCATATTGCCTTAATTTACAATAAGTTGAATTAGCTCTCATCTATAGTCATTATGCTTCATTAGTAATTTAATACTTGCATATGACGTCATTCCTGATTGTGGTTCCGATGATGACTCGAGCAATCGAACCCGATTGACACTACTGTTCATTCTATATTGCACTGTGCATGAGAAAACAGCTTTCGCTGCGAGGCGTTAAGGAGCTGACTATTGACATCTGAAACGAGGCCAAGAGGTCAAGTCAAGTATCCTTTGTCTTCATGGTGTGGCCGAAGCGCTAGACCTGATTTTATAGAATTGATTTTAAAAACCTACCTGGGTCCATTCGGCCAAAAGAAGTTGAAAATCTTGTGCCATTAGGCCTAAAAGGCTTGGCTTATCCTATTTTATTCTAATCCTATTTTACTCTTGAGGATGCCTATTAATTTTTGGGACTAATCCACCACCTAGTAGATTTTATTAAAAACCGTTAATTCATAGATATGATTCAAGATTGAAAGGACAAAAAAATATATTTGAAGTATTGTTAAGTGATATTTGTCTAAATATACATGGGTCGTTTTCGACCCCTTGGGATTCAGATATATGCACGGGTGTTTCACCGAGAACTACATAGATCGATTGCTTATGAAAAAGCAAAATCAGAAATTTTACTGGTAGTAGATGTCAAATTGCTTCCTTCAAATATGACATCCTATATATAGTGTTCTATACCTAATTTTAACTGTCGAAAGGTCATTAATTTGAAATAAAAAGTATCTATTTTTATTATTAAAAATAAGGGTTTAAAGATCCGCGTATCTAAGATGAAATAAATTATTTATATTCATCATATCACAATAACTCTACTTTATATCTGACATATTAATTATATTATTACCTACACGGAAAAAAATCTGTTCTATATTTAAAAATAACGCAATACTTGAATATATATATAGACTGACATGAAATATATAATTCTTATTGAGAGAGTAATCCACAATTAATTCAAAAATACACTTCGTGTTGACTTTAAATAATAGCTGTATTCATTTTAAGAAATATTGTTTTAAATTGATAATACATGATGTTCTTATATTCAAGAAAAACAATAAACTTAAGAGAAGATGAAACAGCACTTTTGCCAAATGGAACTATTCTTGGTTTAAATGTGTGCAAAATCACATTCGATACTTGTAAGTAGTTTTGAACAGAATTATATTCTCCTTAAAACCAATACACTTATAATTAAAGTAAATCTTTTATATTCATTCCAAGAATATAAAAAAAAAGCAGTTTGGCTATTCTTTATAAGAAGCTTACGATTTAGCGAGTGCCTGTTGCATCAGATTGTTATAGCATGGAGCATAGCATTAGATGTTCGACTATAGTGGTGACCAGTTCGTTTCCTGATTTCGTTTTAAGTTCATTTTAAAATGGAAGCTTTGTTAAGCGAATGAAGATTGGACGATTTCATAAATCAGTTTAAACGTAAAGGCGATGATCGTATTCATTTATTTGCGTTTCTATGTATACGTAGGTATAAAATATTGATTGCTTTATTTAAATTAATATGTAGAGAACTTTGTTAGGTATCTGGCGCCAATCATGGCGTCCTACTTTTCGTTTGTCATAAGTCAGCTACATATTTAAATATTTCTTTGAGTTGCAGCATACATAATTATAGTAAAATATATAGTATTTCTAGGGATTATTTAAAGTATAGGCTAATGTATCGATATTATACATATTGGGTATTTTTCAATATTCACAAGTGTGGACGTCGATGCTATCCCTTGTTTTCTGTTCTAATCGACACTTGTGGACTCTTCTTCACCGATGAATATTCAAAGAGACCCAACATATATACCTTATTGTTTAAATCAACCCTAAAATCGATATACTTGCCTATACATATATATATCCAAAAAAATAGTTTAAATTTAGAACCCTCAGCAGTCTCTAAAACGTTTTACTCAACTTTTATATTAACCAGGTTATTGTATGTACTTGAAAGCACTGTTTAATTTACGATATGTATATGTACGTATAACCATTTCTAGCTTTATTGTGTAGAATTGTTGTAATAAATATTTAAGTGCCGAATAATGTTTTTTTTTATTGTATTACACATTATATAAATAAATATGTATTATATTTTAATAAAAATAAACAATATAAAATAAATCTATATCAGTCCAAAAATAAATTATTTTTAATTCATATATATGTCAAATTTGAATAAAGAACAATAAAAATATACCAGATATAGATACACTCAAAATCCGAGTTTGCTATTATCAAAACAAGAATAGATAAATTTCAAACGAATTATACATCAATTATTGACACAAATATTAACCTATTCTTAATTGTAAGTAGTTTTTATATTTAAAACATGAAAATCATATCCTCATATTCAAGATTATGATTCTATTACAATAGAGTATTGTTATACTTGCGGAATGGGAAATATAGCATAGCGTTAATTCAAGATTATTAATCTTAATATTAGTATAGCTTTTTTCCGTGTACCTGTCCGAAGCTAGCTTTACTCCAGAAAAAATAAATCTTAAGATTGATGTTTATTATGTATTAAAATCTCACAATATTTCCTAAATGTTGCTCGTTTATAGAACTAGCATATTATTATGAATTTTAAAAGATGCCGTTTTTCTATGGACTTCACTGGACTGAAATCGTTAAAAATTATATTTTAATTAAACATTACTTCAGTAATCATAGTAATTTTAAAAAATATTAAATCTGTCATCATGATTTTAATTTATAGTATGATTGAGTATTTTAAGACCATTTAATGATAAGTTATTTGACTTTAATTTTCAAATAGGCTTTGTAGTTTTTTTCCACTTAATGATTGTTTTTTTCGTTTTAGATTTTAAGACAAGAAAATATGTCTCATTCTCCGTCATATTCGCAAAAAATTGTTTATTAGGGATATGCTTTACTACGGCTCTTTTTTTTTGAATATCATTACTGGTTTAAATCCAGAACCTATAAATGTTATCATTCTCTCTTGCACTCACGTCAAATAAACATATTCGGCAGTTGAACAACTTTTCATCCCTTCAAGAGAATTTCAATGTTTATATAAAAAGACACTGTGTGGGCACATTATTTGCAATACAGGATCTTTTCTTTTAACTTAGGCCGAAATCCCGATCGTATCAAAATTCCTACGATTTGATAAGTATGTAATGTGACTTTCATGAAGATAATAATGTCCTCAATAATTTATGGATATCCTGCTCTAATTGAGATACCTACATCTTGTTAAGTAATTAAACCAAAAATTCAAAAACCATAAAAAATAATAAACTAATCGTACTAATTGGCTGAATATATATAATTTTCTGAATTCTAATTCATATTGATCGATTTTCTAACTGAAGAGGAAATAGATACGCTTCCTGAAAATATTATGTAACTGACACGATCATTATTAGCAGGCCCTTTAAAGTCAGCTCTCGAGACTGCATGCATGAATGGGGCTCTGATAGAGTGTGTTATGACATTGAGTTTCATTTTGCGTAATTTTCGTAACAAAGCAACGAATTGGTTTTGTTTTTATTTGGCTTTTAGATTCGTGACTACTATTTGGCCATTAGAAATTAATTTCAAATCAAACTTTATTTTGTCTGCCTTGATTTTGTAATAGTTATTTATGATATAAGTGCTAAAAGTGACGTTTTATTTTGTGAGAAGGGAAGTTTGGGACACGACGCCGAAGGCGGAGTGTCCCATCCCTTCGAACAAAATAAAATCACTTTTAGCACATATATCATACACTATTTTTTCTACAAACACCATTCAAAGTATAAATCAACGCATTTCTTACGTTATTAAATTTATAAAACATCTTTTTGAAATCAAATTATTCATCAAGTTTATTGTTGCTACGGTAATGAAAATTCGACCGTTTGTTGACAAGTATCTAACTTCAAATCTCGTGACATAGAAAGTGATCAAGAAAATTAATTTGTTCCTGCGGATATCGAAGAAGCTGCTAATAAAGTCACTTTCGAGTTATTGCCTAGTAAGCAACAATACGTGTTTTCGTACAACCGTTTCATTAGATGGTGCGATCTGAAAAATGTTAGTGGCAAGTTCAGTCTGATATAAAACATTTTTATATTTTCGCACCAGTGCTAAAAGTAAATTACTTTTAGCACCAGTGCCATAAAGTGACATTTTAGACACTGACAGCATGCGTTAAAAACTTTTAGTGACGTTTGTAGAAAATAGTCCTTTTTGCTACTATAAAATATTATAAATTTTATTTTATATGCTGTATTTAGCAACAAAAGATTTTATATTTTGTGATAAGAATTATTGAGTCTTAACCTCTTCGGTTAATTAATTATAAATTCATTTATTTGATTTATTGTCAATTCACTAAACTTGAACTTTCATTTGCTATGAATAAATGCTATTCATATTAATTAGTTATACATACAGTTAGTATTACATAATATGTATTAGCTTTTATAACACTGTTGTGACCGTAAGTAGCTTCCCTGATCATATCTACTTTTTCTTATGTCCTCCAGCACTTTGTGACTCTCTTTATTCTAGAGTGGATAACATCTTGGCTTATTAATTTAACTTTGCTTGTTTATACTATAATAATTATGTTTACTTGCAGTTCTGTATTTTTAAGAACTGAGTTAATAACCTACCTTTGATCCTCGTTAGATCAGTGAAATTTATATACTACTTTCGATTTGAATATTTAATTTCTAATCTCAGGCTGATATGGCTTTAACTTGTTGGGGTCACTGATTTGCTTTGAGATACTGCTGCGGCTTTCTTGTTTATCTGTTAACTCGAGAATGATTGTTAGTTGTTACATTTTTCTTTCTCTTCAATAGTAAAAACTAGTACCTGTTGCTTATTTTCTTCTAAGACTTGTTGATCTCTGCATAGATTACCCAATGATGTTTCTTCTCATAGTGCTTTAAGGATTTAGGGCGTATCCCTCACATATTTTCCCGTGGTTTTTCCCATATTTTTCTTTAATTGTCATTCAATCGTCAATGCTTGTTTTCCTTTCTCTTATGGTAGTGCTTTAGCGGATTTAGAAGTTATTTTGTAGCTCCACCTTCTTACCTACATTTGGGGATTTTGGTATTTGGGATTTTTACTTTATATTTACCTTTTCGAGTGGCATGTTGTAAGTTTTGTAATATTCGATTGGTAGCCTTGAATATTAGTAATGGTCTATTTTCACTTAATTGTTCCTAGGATTTTTAAAGGTTTATTATTTCGTTTAGGAATATTTCCTATTATTTATTGATAAATTTAATTACAGCTCATTAGTTGTTGCTTCCGCAGTCGTTTTATAACGCTTAGTTCTCGTTTATTATCTTAGAAGTATTCCTCGTATCAACTATTTCTTCATTTCGACCAGTCTTCTCGGCACTACCACTTTTTCTGGTTTGACGCCGTTTCTCTAATTCTGTGGAAGAGGAAAACGACAAATTGACTGAAACCGATGATCTCGTTCTTCTAGAAATACCTACCGGGAATAGAGGAAGTGTTTTGCTGATATGTAGTTGTAGGTAACTCAGCTTCTAGTATTGCGTTTTATGCTACCCTTCTAGGGGATATTGGGTTGCGAGTTACTAGTTTGTGTCTTGACACGACCGATTTATCGGGATTTAAATGCTACACTAGGTAAGCTTTTTCCGGAATTATTTTGGTCGCCATGACGCTAACGGTTATTTTCCATTATTTCTAGAGCCTTTCTGAGCTCGTCTTATAAAACCGAGGCAGTTGATCCTCCAGGCAACGTTCCAACTCAAGTGAGGTAAATATTGCTAAAGTTTTTTTTATCTAATTTAATGATTTAATTGCTTTTATCTGTGTTAATTTTTTTGACATCGACCACCAGTTGCATTGCATTCCATAGGACATTTTACCTTTTTCCTTTTATCATATCTGAACTTTTTTCGTAATGTAACGTTAGTTTTGATCATATGGGGACGTTTATGTTATTTGGGGGTGGTTTATACGTATGTATTTCTTTTTATATTCAAGTTATTTGCACCTTTTGTATTTCTTTTATTTGCTAATGGTTACTATTGATAATTTTTGGGGTGATTTGTTTTATATAAAAAATATATATGCAAGGGGGGGGGGGTATAATTTCTCCATTGAAGTAAGGGGTTTGATCTAATTAGTATTGGGTTATTACAGGGTTTTACTATCGGGTCCCATTGCGAGGTTTCACTACCGGGGCCAGAAGCCATTACCGGGTTTTTACTACTGGGATTTTGCTACAAGTGCCCGGAGCCGATACGGGTTTCGCCTACGAGTCGAGATGTCCCACGTTCGCCTTAGTGTAGAGGCACTTTTGCCTCGACTGCTGAGCTTGCAGCCTTTTCAGCAGCAGATCTTCGGATCTAACGGGGTAACGTTGACATTGATTTCATTAAATCTCTTTATTTTTCCTGCCGATTGATAAGATAGTTGTATATATTTAAATAAAAATTTAGCATTGTCGACCATGCTTTAAGATAGCTTTCTTTAATTTTATTTATTTATCGAGTCGATTGATACTGTGGCTTTTTATTGATTGATAATATTGTTAATGCTATATTTATAATTGAGGCAGCTACTAGTTCATGCATACATATATGTTATAATCTTAGGTAAACCAAAGTGATCACTTCGGATAGTAGTGCTAGAGTTTTAAGGTGTAAGGCATACAGTACCGAGTTTACCAACAGAAATGGTCTCGGTACAATCTTCATATTGTACCATCATCGTTAATTACTTAATAGTTTTTTTTTGTGGTCATTCCTTGTTTTTAAATTTCATTGTAAGATTGTTGCTGTTTTTAATTAAAAAAAACTAGAAGCCAATAGATTGAACCGTAAATTAAGATTGTGTTTTCTTGTTTAATGAAACGTGCCTAACAACCCCGTGGAACATCAGCGGAGCTTTTCCAGTTTAGCTGGTGGAACTGGTGGCGCTCACGAATTCCACTCCTGGAGTCGTGTATTGGATACACGACTCTCCGGTGTTAGGTTTGTTTTAATTAAAATCCTTTTCTCTTTAATTAATAAGTAAATTGTGTTGCAATTTGATTGTTAAATAAAAACTATTACATAGTATTGACCTTTCAGCAAATTTAATTCAAGAGAAAATTTGCTGAAAATAATTCGAGAGAAAATTTGTTGCATGATTTTTTTTGCAAGACCAAGATCAAAACTGCAAGATCGAGACCAGTCTCGCTCATCACTATTTAAAGCGGATGTTATCATTACAAGAGTCCAATAATCTCTTATCCATTTAAGCTTCTGGTGGAGTTAAAAGTAAAGTTTTTGATACAAAATCTAAATCATCCACAACAATATAGTCCATTAAACAATGCTTTTGTCAGTTAATTGTCCAGCAATGGAAAAATAATGTTTTCGGGAAGCATTTCAATTTCCGCTAGAGTTAGTGGATCAATCGAAATTAATATCATTTAAATGTAATTTATTGGCAGCATTTAAGCCAGTAATAAATAGTTTAGTAGTTATTTTGAACTTTTGCCTAAATTATGGTGCAGTCGAGGGCTTAACTTTAGTTTAGCTTAAAATTATTAAAGTTTTAGAAACGCTGTACTACGATTTTTTTTCTGCGCAAATTTTCCATTTGGAAGATATATCTTTTAATAATTCCACTTTGAGGTTTGTTTGAGTTAGTTTCAATCAGTGTTGGTTAATGTGGGTTAGTTTTAGTTACTTTTTGTCGCCAAATTAAAGCACGCAAAGTGCGCTTAAATTTCGCTAACGATTAATTTGGGTTAGTTGGCATTAACTAAATTAAACTACGCTATGCCAAAATTTAACTTTAAAAATAAATAAGAACATAAGTATAATTAAAAGAAATATATTGTCTTTCCACAGCAAAAGACATTTTTTAGTGTTTAGGATGGTTTTTAGGAAAAAAAAAATCTTTAAATATACAAAATTTTAGGCAAACGAAATTAGCTCCTAGACTTCAGGTTCCCAATTAGCAAAAATAAGTTTAAAAAATTGGCCTTATGGAAGATATTTTTATTATTTTCACTAAGCCCGGTTTCTGAAGTACCACATATCTGGTGTATAAAGTTATGAAGCCTATAATTACTATGGCTACAATTGTATTAACAATAGTTTTCATAGGAAATATTTGAAGAATAAAGTTATCCATACTTTAAGAAACTGGGCGTTAATGGTTTAGTGATGGTTAATTTGTGATAGTTTTGGCTAGTCTCGATTAGTTCTAGTAAGTTCGGGTTTAAGTAAAAGATTATATATCTATCTATATACCTCTCTATACTCTATCTATATATTTGGGTTAGTTTTAGTTAGGTCGGATTTAAGTAAAATATTCTATATCTATCTATCTACCTATCCATCTATTCATACATACATACTTATTTTAAACCAGTAGTGTGTTGTAGCCGGCGC
>JAEQML010067957.1:0-18669 GCA_016904865.1 Pissodes strobi | reverse complement strand
TTCAAATATAAACGTTAAAAGTTTAGGTCAAATTTTTAAAGAAAAATGTGATTTTCAGGAGAATTATGAATTTATATGAGCCTATCAGGTCAAATTATATTATAAGTTTGCGAGCTCAGTATTTGAAGTAGAAACGAATTGAATCAAGAAGAGCTATCGAAAATTTTCTGTCATATATTTTATTTTGTTTTTTTGTAATATGTTAATTTTCTCTTAATTTTTATAGAAGTGCAATTGGGTCGATATAGTTTAACAGAAAAATATAATGAAATGCACAAGTCATGTTTGGAATATTATAAATTGTTTTATGGGTACAATTTAATATTTGAAAAATTCGGTTATTATTACAGATACGCAACAAAAGAAACATATTTAGAAAAAATTAATTTTCCGTTGATTTCATTATTTTGTTATGATTCTCTAGATTTTATTATATATTTTTTTTTGATTTCTCGAGGCAAAATTTGAAATTTTACAAAGATGGCAACAGTAAAATTTTATAGAAAAGTTTTGGTTTCTAAGTTTTTCATTTTATTTTATTACATTTTTATGTAGATTTTATATCTTGTATATTTACGTAAATAGCTTGAATATCTTGTAAGATAGTCAAAGTCAAGTCAAAGTCAAAAAATGCTTTATTGTAGGAAGAATCAGGTTTCTTATTTACAAAGCTTCTTGGTTTAGACTATCCTAAATATAAGTCAAAAATATGTTTGAAAATATAATAAATATAAGTCAAAGACATAAAAATAAAAACTTAAAACCTAGTTAAAAAAAATACAGAGATACAAGAAATAGATAAACAGAAAAAACCACGACCAAAACTACATAGTTAACAAACAACCATATATAGCAAAAATTAATTGTATATTAATATCATTATCACTATCATTACTATCATATTCACCATCATTATTATCATTATCAACCACCATTATTATTATCAAAAGACCGCATCTGCAAAGACTAGATTTTACTTGCGCAGACGTCAACAATAAATAAATAGATGCAAGCGTGCAATAGATAAATCGAAAATGCGACAGAGGTGAGCAAGCTCCGGTACAAAATTTACACAGCCGCAATAGAGATCAAACCCCGCTCAAAGTAAAGTAAAAGTCAGAGACAATGAATTGAGGGTGCAGACAAAACATACTATGTTCAGCGAAGAGACGCAAAAGAGGAAAGGCATAAGACTATTCCTCAAAACTGTCCTCAAAGTATTCCCCCAGTGAGTAATAAGCTCTTTTTAACAGCAAAGACTTAACCACCCGTCTAAATTTTTTGAATGGCAGTGATCTTATGCTACCCGGTAAGTGATTATACATTTTTTTGGCATTATAAAGTATTGAGTTTTTTATTTGTGTTGAGTGGGGTATTGGCAATGGTATGTTTCCCGTTTGTCGGGTGTTATAGGCATTTGCATGTTCAGCAGAACCAAACCTTTTATACAGCAGACAAAGTGTTTCCAGAATGAAGATACCGGTCAGAGTTAATATTTTGTGTCTAACAAATAAAGGTTTACAGGAATCTCTGACTTTTGCATTGCACATATATCGCACTGCACGTTTTTGGAGGACAAAGACCGCACTTAGTTTACCCTGGCTAGAATTTCCCCAAAATGATATGCCATATCTTAAGCGCGCTTCAACAAGTGCAAAGTACATTGTTCTTACTATGCCAAAATCCAACTCTCGTGATGCAACCCTAAGGGCATAACAGCTGGAAGCTATTTTGCTGCACAGATTTGAAATATGCTCTTTAAAAGACAATCGATTATCTATGTAAATACCCAAAAATTTAGTACATGTTTTGTTTAAGATAATGTTGCTATCGAGACTGACACCACTTATGGAACAGTTAAAATGCAAGATATTTGTCTTAGAAATATTAAAAGACATGCAATTGGCATCACACCACTGTTTAACCCTAATAAGATCCCTCGAGATCGCATGATATAATTCTTCTGAGTCCTTGTCGTGCCACAATATCGTGGTGTCATCCGCGAATAAAGTAAATGACCCACCAATATCCAGAGAGGCAACATCATTCATGTACAGCAAGAAAAGAATGGGGCCCAGAACAGAACCCTGAGGAACACCACAACCAATCCTCAACTCATCAGACTCAGACCCCTGCACTCGAACCCTCTGGGTTCGGTTGGTCAAGTATGATCGAAACCATTCAAGAGTTACCCCTCTAAAACCATATAGCTCCAATTTCTGCAGCAGTATTCTATGATCAACGCAGTCGAAGGCTTTTGACAGATCACAGAACACTGCCGCAGCCACCTCTCCATCATTAATTTTAAAATAAAGTTTTTCCAAAAACGAGAAAACAGCATCGTCTGTGTTCTTTCCGCTTCGAAATCCAAACTGACATATGTTTAGGATATTGTTCTTGTTTAGAAAAGATATGACCCTCTTCTTTACTACCCTTTCAACCACTTTAGAGAGTGTCGAGATTAAGGATATAGGTCTAAAGTCAGATGGAGATTCAAGATTGTTACCTTTTTGTATTGGGACAACAATGGACAGCTTTAAGGAATCCGGAAATATTCCCCTGATAAAGGAATCATTCACTGCGTTCACCAACGCAGTTAGAGTTGGTTCCGGCAAACACTGAAAAATTCTAATTGACAATCCATCCCACCCTGCAGATTTTTTGTTTTTTATTTCGTGAAAAATGTTCTTTATTTCCTCCAAATCAGTAGGTCTAAGATAAAACGAATCAGATACTGACGTATTTTTTAAGTAGTTCAATGGGTCACCCTTATATGTAATTTTGCCTGCTAGTTCACCTGCAATAGTGCAATAGAACTTGTTAAATTCATTTGGCTTAATAGTGGTTGAAGCTTTTATTTTAACACTTTTCCCTCGTATGTTGTTAATAATTTTCCAACTTTCTTTTTGTTTATTATGAGAATTGTTAATTCGGGTCCTAAAGTAGTTTTTTTTTGCCAGTTTTATAATCCTTCTATAGATACCTTTATACTTATTGAAATATGAAACAAAAAAAATATTATGAGCAAAGTACTTACGAACAACATGCAGAGATCTTAGATTCTTGCCCGAAGTTTTAATACCTTTGGTAATCCAAGGTTTATGGTTTTTTTCTTTTAGTGATCGAATAGGAAAGCAACTCCTGAATATTTCCACCAATAGGGAATGAAAGTATGTGAGGGGTACACTAGATTCAGGTACACTGGACCAATCAGAGTCTAAGCAGCACTGATGAAATATGTTAAGAGCGGCCGTGCTAAGAATTCTACCCAATCTTCTTCTGGAAGGATTTTTTTTCAAATTACATGGGATATCACAGAGAACCGCTTCATGGTCAGATAATCCTGCACTAGCCACAGAGCAGGAGACTCCCTCAATACTTGAGCATACATAATCCAAAAGTGTGGAAGAATATTTGGATATTCTGGTCGGTACCTCGACATGCATCTGCATATTAACCGATTTAAATAAGTACTTTAACGCTTGCGTGGATGAAGATTCCCCATTATTAAAATTAATGTTAAAATCACCCGTCAAAATAACATCACAATTAGAACCAAATTCTGTCAATAAAATTTCCAGCCTTTCCACAAACACACGTTCATTGGACTGGGGTGGTCTATACAAGCAGATAACGTAAACATTCAATGTCTGACAGAAGCAAATCGAAATTTCAAACTCCCCCTCAACAACCATTCCATCATATTTTGAGACGTTAACAAATTTACACTGTTTGAAGAAGTTTTTGTTTATTAGAATAAGTGTGCCCCCGTGCTTAAGATATTTTCTTGAAAAACACGATACCATACTGTAGTTCTGCATATTGATAGGCTCGTCCGATTTAAGCCAATGCTCAGTCAAAAGTACAATGTCCGGCAAGTTGCAGCTTCGCAAAAATACACAGAGCTCATCCACCTTGTTGCGCAAAGACTGAATGTTTAACAATAATAGTGTAAAGCTGGTAGTTCTATCATTTAGTCTAAAAAAGCGCTATCTTCATCTCCCGCAGGACTTGCACATTCCAGGTGTATAGGGGTAATGGTATCATTGTCCCTGTCCCGACTCGGCGCAGAAGACGGGGAAAGAATTGGATGTGATATTTGCGATACTAAATCATGATCCTGATCAAGCGGAGTATTACTCTCCTCTATGAGTTGTTCTTTATGAGAGTTTAAATCGTCCAATGTTTTAATATAAATTAAAGATTTGTGATTTTTTGTTTGGGACCTTATTTTATCGACTATATAATTTGAAATCATCCAATTCCTTATTTTTCTTCCGTTCCTAGCGCATATATCCAGAAAAGAGACAACTCCCTCCGACACCCTGTTAACCCTACAAAGGAATTCTGATAACCTATTATTAAATTTAAAAATTTTGTTGCTCTGACAAAGTGATACAAACGGCGACAATATTATAAAATTTGTATGAGTGCATACCTTCAGTTTTTGCCAGATGTTTCTAACTTTTGGAATTTTTTGTCTATCAAAATCATTAGTCCCTGCCATTATAATAACAAAATCATTCAGACCATAGTCTTTCACTAGTAAGTCAACACCGTCCAGAACATTATCATAACTTCCGCCTGGCTTAATAACACACTCAATTGAATAATCATTGGAAGATAGATTCCTAAAAATTGCCTTATTTAAATGTCTTCCGTGTTCATCACATAACACTAATATTCTTTTTTTATGTCCACGGATATCTGCCATTTCTTGCTGCAGCGTTGTTCCTAGGTTGTCTATCGAATCTGACATTTCTTCTTCGTCTGCCGCACCTTCATAAATTTCCGAAACTGAGTTTTTTTGTTTAATTAATTCCTCATTTGGAACTTTTGCATGTGCAATGAGTTTTTCCCTCAACTCAAATAGCTCCATGTTTGCTTTTTTCAAGTCAATAACATAAACTTCATTTTCTGCCGTTAATGTTTCGATGCTTGTTATCAAATTTTTCTTTAGAGCCTCAAGTTCGCATAACTTACTGGCAAGGTCAGTGTTTTGGGTTTGAAAATTTTTGAGTTGTTCAGAGAGATTATTGTTTTTCTGCAAGAGTTGTAGGATTTCCTTGTTTAGACTTGCTAAGTCCTTTGTCTGTTGATTAATTGATCGCAAGAGTTTGTAATACTAAAATATATGTAGGTATTTCGACCTGTATAATATGACAGAGGCAACCGCAAAAAATTACATTTTAGACGTGACATTGACAGATGTCTAGATTTTCCTATATGACTATTACGTTTTACATGACATAAATATGTACGGTCATCAGCAAAAAAAAAACTGGGACATTCAAGGTCTCGTCATAAAATTATAGTGTGAATTAGGCTTAACATTTTGTTATTTATGTCACTTATAACAGATAATTGGAAATATATGTTGGGGTTTGGAACCTTCGGCAACATGCACTAAAACGGAGTTTTATCCACAATACCGAAACAGAATTATTGCACTCGACGCGCGTTTCGCTAACCATGTTAGCATCATCAGGAGATGATTAAAACTCAACTCAAACAGTTTTAATCATCTCCTGATGATGCTAACATGGTTAGCGAAACGCGCGTCGAGTGCAATAATTCTGTTTCGGTATTGTGGATAAAACTCCGTTTTAGTTAATTGGAAATATGTCACTTGTGCTATAATTAAAGTGACATCAATAATAATTTCAAAAAATTATGCCGCGATTAACCGAAAAGCAAAAAGCCATTTTAATGACACGAATAATAGATGGTGAAGCAATACGAGCCATCACAGATGAATTACGAATAAGCAAAAATACAATTCTTCTAGCCAGAGAGAAATTACAGTGGGACGGTTCAATTAGACGGAAACAAGGTTCCGGACCACCCAGAATTTCGACTGAAGAAAAGGATAATCGTATGGTTACTTTCTTGAGAGGAAAATCTGTTCGAGACAACCGTAAAGGTAAAAAACGAATCTTAGATCCCGGTGTTACCGCGCGCCTCAGAATTAAGAAGACGGAACTGCGAAACCATTGCGCAGCTAACAATGTTTTTTTAAGTTCAGAAATTAAGATGGCTAGGATGGAATTTGCGCAACAGTTTCTCGGACAGCAAAGTTTTTGGCGATCCGAGTTTGTCTCATCGTCGAAGATAAACTTACGGCAGATGTTTATAGAAATATTCCAGGAAACGTCATGCTACAATTGGTGACAAATTTATATGAAGAAAATATCACTTTTCGGCATATAAGATTAAACACTATTACTTGAAATTGTTTTACGAAAACTGTCCCAGTCACAGAGCAAGGTTGGTCGACAAATTGATGTCCGTCAGTGGCCCTCAAAGAGCCTGGATATTAATCCCACACAAAACGCTTGGGACTTTGTGACCAAGAAAATTTATTTAAATAACTTTCGACCAAGAAATGCAAATGAATTAGTTCATAAAATTGCTAAAAAATGGGAACAAATTAGACCTAAGTACACGGCATCACATGTCTCATTCATGCCCAGTCGTTTAAGGGAAGTGATTGAACGAAAGGGAGCAGCAACTATCTACTGAAGTTAACTAGTGAAGATTATCTTTTTGGGTTGATATTATGGTGCTATCCGGAACCTAGTTTTGGCCAGAAAAATTGTGTTTTTGCTTATTATTAATTATTGTTCGTATTGCCTCACCACCTAATTATAATATTTTTCTTTTTAATAATTTTTTGTTTTGCTTTGAAAACTCAAATTAAATTTTTTGCAAAATAAAACTTGCTCTACTTTGTATTTTTTTTATTACATAAATAATTACCAATTTTTTTTGTAATAAGAAAATAAAAACGTTTTAAAAACATCATTTTCCATACCCTTATATTATTGTCGTTATGTCACGTCAAAATATTAAGCCCTGTGCACCAATTCAGCTTAAAATTTTTAAATGACCTTGAATGTCCCAGTCTTTTTTGCTGGCGACCGTACCTAGGACATTAAGCTATAAAAATATGACCTCATAATCAGATATAATTGAGAGCATTTTTGCATTATCTGGATAATTTCTGTTAGTAAACTCGTATCATAAGAAAATAATTTATTAAGTTTTCTTGCTTGCAACTTTGGGTATTATTTTGATAATAATGCATATTTCAAAGATTGGTTAATTTCGCATTAGCGTTTCCACATTTCTTCTGAATCCTCTGTGCGTCTTACTTAAACATTGATAGTCTCAAATTAATGCACCAATAAATAACAAAAAAAAGCAATTATTTCATGTATAACATAAACTACAATGAACCATAATAGTAACTATGATATATACTAGATGTGGAAAATATATGTCTGTCCATAACCTAGTAACAAGGCAGAAGAGTTGAAGAACATTATACACAAATCTAAGAAAAAACAATATTATTTTTTTGTCATAATTTATCCATCTACAAATAAAGAGCGGCTTTGCAACGTCCCACCGCGCCGCGCCTCCTGTTGTTAGCGCCCACGCTCTGCCGCGTCAGTTGTGACTAAAAGTAGATTTATATTAAACAGCTTAAATATTATTACTAATTTGGAAATCTGCTGAAATTTGCTCTTCATTTATGTATAACATGCATATACCTAACTTTTCTGACTTATAGGTATTTATTTGTAAAAGTGCCTTGACAAAGTTAGCACCATTTAATTTTAGTAAGAGCGATTTCAATTTACTGCTCTTCCTCGGAGATAGAGTAATTTTTAGAGATCTATTAAACCTATGATAATATTGACAAAATTAAATATATGCTTAAGAACTGAAGCATTGCTAATTTCGGTCATGTCTCAATACGCCAGGACATTTCGGTAATCGAATTAAGAATAAGTTGAAAAAATTTAAACTCGCGAAGCCTGTCCCAAGCCAGATTGAGAAAGTGGTGAGGGGGAGGAGTAACAACCTCGAAAAAAAAACAGGGTTCATCTGGCCGGGATGGAAGCACCCCGTAAGGGCCCTTGCCTAGGATACAGGCGAAGAATGGTCAACGGTGGTCAGTAAAGTCGTCTGAACAGCGGAAGAACCAGAAAGGGGAAGATTGGTCTCTGAAGTCCTGAAAGACAACCAGTCTACAAAAAGACAACCTTTAGAAGAAATCATCTTTTCCTCCAGGTTGGGGGGTTGAGACGTCAGGCAGGTTCCCTGGCACTCATAAAAACCATGTATTACTAAAAAGCCTAACACTTGCTTCAGGACTTTGGATAGATTATCTGGTAAGCGACATCGGCTATGGAAAAGGGCGGTGAACATTGGAACTTGGAATATACAGGGAATTAAGGAGAAGGTAGTGGAAATCACAAGAGAACTAAACAGCCTAAAGGTGGATATCGTTGTCCTGATGGAAACAAAGAAAAATTAAGCGGGTTCAGAAGTGCTGGATAACTACATACATATTTTCAGTGGTGTGTCAAATGATCAGAGAGCCAAAGAAGGTGTCTCTGTTATGATACATAAAAAACATAAACACAAAATAACGGACTTTGAGATGATAAATGAAAATATTTCAATACCAAACGCCAATAACAAACCTGGGACTGTACGCGATGTCTGATGACGAACCATTTAATATTAAAGATCAGTTTTTTGAAAGGGTCAATTATGAAATAACTCAAATAGGGAAAACAAGACAAATTATAATTGGAGATTAGAACAGCAGAGTTGGTCAAAATACAGACAGCAAAATAGTAGGCCCATATGGAGAATTAAATTTGAACAACAACGGAGAAAGATTAATAGAAATATGTCATAGTAACCAACTAAAAATACTTAACGGCTTCTATAGACACAAATACATTCACACATATACATGGATTCAACACGCCAGGTGTCACTTGTGGATCAGATCATTACTTAGTTAAAGCTAAAGTAGTATTTCCTGTTAAACACCAAAAAAGAGAAGCTAATCAAATATCAGAACAAAATGAAGAAATTACAACTAAATATTACAATATAGACAATCTAATGCAGGACAGCACAAAAACACTTTACCAACAGAGGTTCAACCAGAAACTCGATGGAATAACAAATGATAAACCGGTAGACGAAACATACCAAAGCATAATAAGTAGTATTCATTTAGCAGCGGAGGAAGCTTTTGGGACAAAAATCAAAAGTCAAAGTAAGAAGCTCTGATGGAACAGCGAAATAGAGGCACTAATCAATCAGAAAAAGAAAAGCTGTCAAAAATGATGAAATACTAAAAATGAAAAATAAGGAAAACTATATGGAACTAACAAGGAGAACAAGACGCACAATATCAGAAGAAAAGGAACTAATGTCGGACAGGAAGTGCAGTAAGATCAACGCATATCTAGGAGGAGCGAAATATTCGGAGGCATGGAATTTAAAAAAAAAATTAAATCCAATGAGAAGAACCGCACCGGTTTCAAACTAATACCAACAAAAAATGGATAGACTACTCTGAGCAATTACTGACAGAACATAGGTATGAATATAAGACCTATTCACCAACGGAAGTGCTAATCGAAGGCGAGGAGGTTAACATTGAAGTCACTACACTCGAAAGAGCAGTGCACAAATAAAAAATGGCAAGGCAGCAGGCCCAGAAGAAATTCCAGCAGAACTCATTAAATGAGGCACAAGAAAACTTTTTGAAATGTTAACATGATGCATAAACAAATTCACTAATGCTACTCATGTACCTGAATAGTGGAAAAATTAAGTTGTGCAAACTATAGGTATGTCAGTGACAAGTACGTTACCCTAGGTGGTAGATGCATAAGCCTACTCGCATCGTCCGGTGAAAGGCCACCCCACCAGAATTGGGAAGCGATAAGTGGTTTTCCCAAATCACGTTCCGCTTCCGCGCTGGTGGGCCCGGGTTCCACAGTAGGAATATATGGACATGATGGTGCTTCCAGAATCAAAATATTCCGGAAGTAAACTCCCCGGCCATTCGGATCTCCGAGCGCTGTGTGGGCCTGGGAGCCCTTCATTCCGCATTTCACAGACAGCAAAGATACCGAACCAATTTAGAATAGATTTCTGCAACATAAGAGGCCTAAATACAAACATAAATTCGGTACACCAACATCTACAAGCAAATAGACCACACATACTGGCCCTGACAGAAACACAAGTATGTTCTACAACAACAACAGTGAACTACCCCTATCCTGGTTACGACTTACAAACCCGATTTAGATATAAGTTCGGAATATGCCTTTTTGTCCGAAGCGACCTTTCATGCCACCGCAAGGAAACACTCGAACCGAACAACCTTGACGCCATGTGGCTCAAGTTCACTGCCAAGGGATTAACCAAGTTTATATGTTGTCTCTATCGCCCTCCGAGCGATAGAGCCTACCAAAGCATTTTTCCAACACTAGCTACCACTATTGACTCAATACAGGTCGATCACCCCAGTTCAGAAATAATCGTTCTGGGAGACTTCAATGCCCACAACACCAACTGGCTCAAACATCACAACAAGACCGACAACGAAGGTAGAGAAGCTGAAGCATTTGCCATCAGCTGCGGGCTTACTCAACTTGTAGACGAACCAACTCGAATCTCAGAGAGGAGCGAATTCGCCGCCCTCCTGGATCTTTTTCTGACCACCAATCCTGACCAGTACAAGGTTACAGTTGGTCCGCCATTAGGTACTTCCGACCACAAACTTATTACAACGGTTTGTGAATTGCCACCCATACAGAAGGATCCACCATTGCCTCGCAAAATCTGGCATTACAATTCTGCAAACTGAAACGATCTAAGGGAGTTCTACCTAGATTTTCCTTGGCTCGACGTCTGCTTTGGCACTGACGACCCGTCAGTCTGCTGCGAAGAAGTAACGCAAGTAATCTCCTCAGGAATGGAAGCATACATCCCAAATTCCATCAAGTTACCATCAAAAGGAAAGCCCTGGTTCAACAGAAAATGCGAAAGAGCTGTAGGTAGGAAACAGCAAGCCTACAAGTACTGGCAGCAAAATCAGACCGCCGAAAATCGCAACTATTTTATCGAAGCGAGAAACGAGTGCAAGCGTGTGATCGACGAAACTAAGGACAAACACAATCAAAGGATCAGGAATAAACTTTTGCAATGTCCCAGTGGTTCCAGGAATTTCTGGTCGGTAGCAAAGGCAGTAAGTAACAACTTTACAAAAACGTCTCTCCCACCTTTGACGGACGAACGTGGGATCACGGCGACTACAGCAAGACTCTCCCCACCATACCGAACATCAACACTATCATGGCAGAAGTCAAGTTTTCTCACCGTGATATTCGCAAAATCCTTAAAGAACTAGATACACAAAAGGCATCAAGACCGGACGGAGTACCTGCCATCGTGTTAAAGAACTGCGCCAACGAACTAACACCCGTTTTTTCCAGGCTTTTTTCTCTGTCTTATGGAAAAGGGATTTACCCATCTTCTTGGAAAGTCGCTCGAGTGCAACCTGTTCCAAAAAAAGGCAAGAAAACCATGCCATCAAACTATCGTCCAATTGCCTTGCTTCCAATAATCTCCAAAGTTATGGAACGTGTAGTCAATCAGCATCTACTCAAGTATCTCTAGAACAACAAAATAATCAGCGATCATCAATACGGCTTTCGCAAAGAGAGATCGACAGGAGATATATTGGCCTATGTCACTCATATATGGAGTAGGGCAATTGAGAACTATGGAGAGTCTCGACCGATTGCGTTGGATATTTCAAAGGCATTCGACAGAGTTTGGCCTCTCTCTGCAGCTGGCTTGCCAGTTTCCTTAAGAGCCGATCTCTGCACGTTGCAGTCGATGGACACATCTCGGACACATTCACCATCAACGCGGACGTCCCTCAGGGTGCAATACTTTCACCAACTCTGTTCCTCATCTATATTAATGACCTGCTGATCGAAACAAATAATCCTGTTTGTTGCAGATGACAGTACCCTTGTCTCCCACTTTAGATCGGAAAAACCCTTGCCAGCGACTGAGACTCATCACCGCAGACAAGAGCAGATTACGGCAATAAATCAAGACCTGGAGAAAGTTCAAACTTGGGGCGACCGAAATTTGGTCCAGTTCAATGCAGCAAAGACCCAAGCAGCAACGTTTACCAACAGGGCCAATACAGCGGGCCCTGACATCGTTATGGCAGGATCGACCATTCCTTCGTCCTCGTCAATCGGACTGCTGGGTGTCTCGGTCAACAGCAATATGTCCTGGCATGACCACGTTGCTAACATCGCAAAATCAGCCTCCCGGAAGCTTGGTGCGCTATTTCGCAACAAAAAACTTTATACACCGCAGCAGTTGCTCTTGCTCTACAAAGCACAAATAAGACCGTGCTTAGAATATTGCTCACATATCTGGGGTGCCGCACCAAAGCACACCCTAAAGCTGCTGGATTCCATTCAGAAGAGAGCTGTGCGTCTCGTCGGCGACCCGGAGTTGACCCGGAATCTAGATAGTCTGGAACACCGCAGACATGTAGCCGAGATATCTCTGTTTTACAGATACTTTCACGGCAGATGTTCCCAGGATTTGTTCCACATCATCCCGCCCCTGGCAGCTCCTATCAGACAGTCACGACAGACGGCAAGAGCGCACCAGTTCGTCGTACAACTGGAAACACCTAGAACATCGCTTTACAAGAACTCCTTTGTCTGGCGCACTGCATCTATGTGGAACTCTCTACCAGGACATCTGTTTCCCACTAATTACAACTTACAAATATTCAAGAGCCGTGTCAATCAACATCTTTGCACACACACCGCTCGTCGAGCGCCATAGGGTCTACCTTTAGTGTGTGTGCCACTGCCATAAAAAAAAAGTCATCTGTATGGAAGAATTCTTAGAGACCTAGTTGAATTCGAATACAAAGAACAAGAAGACGAACAATCGGGATTTAAAGCTGGTAGAACTTGCACCGACAATGTGCTTTGATTTAAACAAATAATAGAAAGAGATCTAACACCAGCCAGGAAGCAGACCTCCATAAAGCATATGATGCGGTTCCCATAAAAAAAAGATTTGGTAGGTGTTACAGGAATCAAATATTAACCACACTACAATAAAAGCTCTGCAAAACTTATATAATGGTTCCACATCAAAAATAAAAGTTAGTAATAAGCTATATCGAGGTTTTTCTGTCAACAAGGGTTTGTGTCTGGCTTGCTGCGTAGCTCCAACACTTTTTAAAATATTTGTAGCCAAAGCTATAAATCGATGGAAAAAGAAATGCAATGGAGTGGGAATGTTATTTGAGTGATATCTGCTTGTCCACGCTTCAATTTGCCGACGATCAAGTGATTACTGCTAACGAAAAACACGATTTAGAATATATGACACGAAAGCTGCAAGAAGAGTATACACTATGGGGCTAATCGGGGTAGAACTTTCTAACATGCATTCTTGACATAGATGAAATCGAAGCGTGCAATAATTAGACATACCTGGGAGTTAAATTTGATACCACAGAGAAAGACGATAGGGAGATTAATAAACGAATAACTCAGGCTAGATGAATGATTTCTTGTTTGAATGGAATCCATTGGAGTAAAGATTTAGTGAAAACGGAAGTATAACATCTATGAAACACTTATTAAAAGTTCGCTGTTATATGGATCGGAGACGTGGAGAATTACAGAAAACAACAAGAGGAAATTGGAAGCAACCGAGATGGATGCTTTAAGAAGAGCATTCAAAATCTCAAGATCGGATAGAATTCGTAACGAAGAGATTCGTTCAAGAATGGGAGTAGATGGGACACTGACAACTGATACCGAACGAAAACAGTTAATATGGTATGGCCATGTCCAGCGAATGGATGAATCTAGGTTGCCCAAGAAAACTATGCCAAATCGCAAAAAACGTGGAAGACCGAGGAAAACTTAGAATGAGGGAATCGTAAAGGCAATGAGCTCAAGAGATTTGAGACAGGATAGGAGTTTATTTAAGTTAGGCAACGTCGACGAAAGACGTTCTAAAACCAATTATATTTATTTATTTATGAAAAAATTTAATATCTTGGTAATTTTGTCTTATTTTCATATACGTTACTCTTGTCAAAATGTTGTAAATCTCTAAAAAATTGACCTACCCTCTCGTTATCGTATGTATGTAATGTGTATGTTACGGTTAACTTTCGAAATCAGGTTAATCTCAATATTACCCAGTTAATATAGAGAATAATATGTCTAGTTGGTTAATGTCCGAATATAAAATTACTTTCAGCCCGAATCGGACATCAACCGGCTAAGGTCAACATTGGCACACGTCCCTTGCTAAAGTTCACAGTTCACACAGTGTTAATTTCTTAGTGGATAGGACGAGCTGATGCGAGAAATAAATTAGGCCCTGTTGTGAAAATTGAAGATATTAGGCGTTACATACTCTCCTGACGGATGCGCACGTGTCAGTCAAAACGGCAATTATTTTGTATAGTTGTCTTTTCTTGATTTTGGGCATGGTTTGGGTTAGTTTTGTTTGGTTGCGCCACCGGAGCGAGCGAAACGAGCGAAGGGTCATGCGTGAAGTGAAGTATTCGTAAATAGTAAACAAAGGCTCTTAGCCCCACACAATTGCCGGGAGGGTTTATAAATTTGTCATGTTTGAATAAATATTTTTTTATCTTAATTTTCTAATATTCTAATCAATATTAGCAAGACAGAATAGCTAAACTCCACATTAACCAGGTAATGCCAATCAATATATCTGTAATTCTTACGATATTAACAATACATTTCTGTTAAACTCGAGATTATCCGGTTAATGTTCACATAGCCAAATTCGAAGTTTAGCCGTAACATATACATGTTTTATAAAAGCTGTTTTTTAAATGTAGTATACCACATTTTTTAATAATTATGAATTTTCTATTAAGTTCTGCATATTTTTTATATAATATATCAAAAAAGGTTTTCGAAATATTGAAGATTTTAGAATTACGAAATACTATGATTTTTTAGACATCATATCTTACTTATTTAGATACCTGTCGCTACCTGGAGATAAAAGTTTATTTTTTCAAATGTGATGGCATTCATGTTTGAGGTCTGAGTCTAACCCAAACTAAACCAAACTGTTCGATTTTTGAAAGGTTGAAAATGGACGAGCTTCACTTCAAAAGTGATAATAACGCTACAAGAATACAAAAGTAGTATGGGGAAAATGTTCAGATTGGTCAGCGAGTACAATGTACCAACTGTAATTAACCCTCCTTTAGACGAAGCATGTGACGTGGTTGGGCGCGTGTGGGACAGGCATCACCCATTTTTAAATTACCGTATTTTGGCATAAAAACTATTTGAAATTAAAATAGAAACAAAATATATATACAACCAGGTTAGATAAACAAACTTTTACTCATAATGTAAAAAAAAAACTACTTTCATCCAAAAAAATAACAACAAAACAGAAATATAAAAGAAGTCAATTGTCTAAGTACTAGTTTAGAAATATCTTTAAAATGGTCAGCGCATACCCACTTATGGCACTTTACACACCATCTCCGGGTTGTTGGGTCATGTGACCGTCCACAGTCATAGCATCTACCACATATAGTATTTCTTAGGTCCGATTTTCATGCATGGCACCTTAATTGGATTAAGATTTCTGGAATTTTGGAAAATGAAATCGAACACTTAATTGACGAATTACCAATATTCAAATCGGCAAAATATAATTTAGAAACAAGACGTACCTCTCCATAATATTTTGACAGTAAGAGATTTTCTTCATAATAATTATCAAGTGTGGATAGATATGGAACAATCAATCAACTGTCCTACGAACTCCGCAGACCTAACGCCGATGGATACATTTCTTTGGCGCTGTTTAAAATACATAGTCTAAAGAGGAAGAAGTATCAATATTGAAGAAATTCAGAGAAAAATTGTCGAAGAAATAAGAAATTTGAACGGAAACGACAACGAAGAAATTATAAATGCACTGGTACGCCAGAAAGGAATCTACGAGAAATGTGAAGAAATTAATAGAGGACACGCAGATTATTTGCATGGCTGATTATAAGTTTTAATTACCTAGTACGTTTTTTAAAATTCTGTAAACAATATCACTAAAAATGTTTTCGTTAATTTTTGACATTCAATAACCGATTGAATGATGTCTTCTAACTAATAGCCACGTCGTTTTCCAAATTTCGCGTTATCCTGTCAGGTACTGCATAACTAAACCTCTTTAGCAACTGTTTTTTCTCTCTCGTTACCTTGTCACCAATTAGGAATTGCTGAGTAATAGCATTATCGGATTTGAGTATGTTGATCGTTCTGTTAAGCCTTCTCTCCTATTATTATTATTATTATTATTATTATTATTATTATTATTATTATTATTATTTTTTATTATTATTATTAAAATTATTATTATTGTTACTTAGCCCTACGGCTTCACACTCCCTCGCCGAGGAACATTCACCTATCTCAGATACCTTAGATATCACAGGGATTATGCCCTGTGAGGGACCTTTCCCTGTTGTCGGGCCCAGGGTTTCCCACAAATTTTCTGAAGGTACGGGCTGTAGAAAGTAATATTGCTTTCTGTAGTTTCCTATAGAGATGTTCGTTAAATACTAGCTCTTTGATGTACCTCAGCAGATTTCTTGAGATCGCTTGATATTGTTTTGACAGTGTTCATTTGCCAATGTCTCTGTAACCGTACTTCCAGTTCTCAGTACTTGGCGTGTTTTCCAACCAAATGGCTGGTATTAGGGATGGCCACTTCAAGGAGTGTAACTTTTCTAATTTACTAAAACAATATCAGGTCTATTATGAGTAAGAGTTTGAACAGTTAAAATGGTGCAGTTCCAGCATAATCTAAAGTTCTCATTTTTCAAAATTAGCTCTGATGTGTAATTGTAACAAGAGCTGCAGCTTCCATGTCAGTTCCTGGTATAAAATTTTTGTTACAGCATCGTGCCTTTCTTTGTAACCAGTGGAGACAAATATCTGGCATTCCCCTGTAATATATTGGATAGTTTCTGCGCTTTGGCATCCACATCTGCACCTATTATCGTCCACTGTTGGGTTTTTGAATATATATTTTAGGTGGTTAGGAGTAGGCACATCCTGATCCTGAGTAGCTAGCAGTATACTCCTTCCATTTTGAGAAACATTTGTCCAAGGACCAGCCAGTAGTTCGACGCTGCTTTGTCAACATGTTCTTGCGTAATCTTATTAACGTGTCTCACGTGCAGAGGTTTCTCTCTCCAGCTTTGCAACTTCTCGTTGTTGTCCTTATAATGTCCTTGAACCTCGTCTTCCTTTAATCTTAATGTGATGGAGTCATCCACTTGGCATATTCTGAACTGGAAAATTTCCTTTAGAAGAAGTTTCAATTATTTGTAATCTGCTGGTCTAATTGCTTGCTTCTGCCACCTTCATGCTGAGGCAATGTAGCCCTCTCCGTAGTACTTCTAGGATGATGGTGATTGAGTTTTATTAGCAGTATCCTGGTTATCGATTTCCGTTTTACTCCATTTAACCATTTCAAATGGGTAAATGTTAATTGCCTTAAAAAAGTTTTTGCTATTGAATTTAGTTCTTAGTACTTGTCTTAACAGGTTCTCGAATTCGGTTTTCAGTTCTTCCTTCATCTTCCGATGGTCGATATTCTGCGACTGCCTGATCCCAAGTACTGTAGGTATCGCCATCCACCACCTCCTCGATTTGGTATCAAGATTGCATTTGAAACGTTTACTGTTGTATATTACCTTTCATTACAGTCAATCAGCATTTGATCTAGTTGCTTGGGAGCTGCCACTAGTTTTAGGTCACCCATATACAATAGATAGTTTATATTGATTGTTTGCGAGTTGCTGTGTCTAATGGCACATACGTAGTTGCTTGAGTTTAATATCCGTGAAATGGGGTTCATTGCTAGACTGAACCACAGCGGGGTCAGCGAATCCCCCTGGAATATGCCCTTTGGCATTTGTCGAGATATTGCAGTCGATTCCATTCAAGCTTATTCTAGTGTTCCGTGTTGATGTTGCGTATTCTAAAAGGTTCACTATAAGGGGATCAATTTTATACATTTTCATGATCTGAATCTCTTAATTATGAGGCACGAAGGCGAATGCTGTAGATATGCCACCTTTTGTTGATCTGCAAGTATTTTCTTTTGCTTGCAATGGTCATATATTCGGTAAGCAATCCAAGTGGTTATGATTTTGTATAGCGTCGGGAGGCAAGTAATCGGTCGATATTTCGCCTAGTTCTGTCTATTAGCCCAGTCCTTTGGCAGAAGGTAGGTTGCATCCTTAATAAGAAATAAGGACATAGTTTGAGGAGTATCCACAATGTTATTAAGAACAATGGCCAATTATTCAGACTATGGTCTCGGTCTCGGTCTTGTCTCGGTCTCGGTCTCGAAAACGAGACCGAGACCGAGACTTACCTATCGAGACCGAGACCAAGACCGAGACCAAGGTAACGAGACTCTCGGTCTCGGTCTCGAAAAATATTTTGATTTGTTGAATTCAAAACTTATTTTTCTGAAAAAATAAAATTTTTATGTATGTTATTGGCAATTTATGCCAACGGGGTGCAATCAACCAAAAAATTGAAAAATCGTGCAAATCCAGGTATAACGCTTGTTTATTTTAAATTGGGCTGCTTCTTTTTAAGATTCTAAAAGAAAGGTTATACTGTTATGTATATAATATGTAATTATGTAGATAACTTATTTTGAGCCATTTCCAAGCAATAAACAGCTATGAGTTTTCACATTTTT
>JAEQML010067956.1:0-18671 GCA_016904865.1 Pissodes strobi | reverse complement strand
TGCAAAAAGCCTTCGATACTATCTGGCATCAAGGACTAGTGTATAAATTGAAGACCCTGGGATTCCCCAGAGAATGGCAGAGGCTGATAGCCAACTATTTGGATGGAAGAAATTTTTGTGTGAGAGTCAGAGCAGAAATTTCCTCAATCAGACCAATAAATGCAGGAGTACCACAGGGGTCAGTCCTCGGCCCCACGCTATACAACATCTATACAAGTGATTTTAAGAGCTCGGAATCTACCTTCTGTGGATTATTTGCGGACGATACGGCCTTTATGTATCGCAGCAGGAGCGGTGACATAGCTTCGAGAGAATTACAAAATGAACTCAATAAATTTGAATATTGGGCTACTAAAAATAAAATCCAGCTGAACCCCAGTAAAACGAAAGCAGTCTTCTTTCAGAAGAGAATGATAAAGATATTACTAAAGGTTATCATCAGAGCACAGATAGTGTATGGAATATCCACCTGGGGTACTGTGGCACCATCCTACCTCAAGGAACTGCAACCAACTGAAAACAAATTCGTCAGAGCGGCGGCGGGAGCCCCGTGGTATATTAGGAACACTGATTTGCATAAAGATCTAAAATGGACTCCTCTGATTGAATACATGAATGAAAGAATTGTCAAATTTCATAATAAGATGGAAAGCCACCCGAATAAGGAACTAAGGAGGTTACTAGACTACCAGACTGACTTGGGAAACAATAGATAGGGTGCTTATAAAAGACCCAAAGACGCAGCACACTTAACAGCTGCAGTAATCACGTAGACAGTGATGGAAACTAGCTAGTTGAACAACGAACTAGTGATGTAAATAGTACTGTCAATAGTGTATAGCAATAATGAAACTATCTGATAAAGCTTAACTGTAATATGTACATTAAGGCACACAACTAACAGAACGTAATAAAAATTCCAGAGATACATATACCGAGAGAGGTGCCTGCAAGAAGCGGCAAAAAAAGACTTTACTAAGGATAAGGCAGCGCTTAAAAAGATCTATGACCCGTAAGCGCAAGGGTAGGGCTATGAGGTCGGCCCTACCAGATCGGCGGTGGTTTGGTGGGTAGTTTCCTGCATAGAATATGTGCAGGGAGAGTCCCACACTACCCTCCCCGGCTGCCGGGAGGGTGCTGATAAATCGGTTCCATCGCCTTACCAAAAAAAAAATAACTTTTAGCATATCGATGCGCATAGTTTTTCTGGTACTTACCAGCTAGTTCTTACTTAAGAAGATTTATTTACCTGAAATATCATTTAAAACGATTTCAAGACGGGAGAATGTCCCAGGATCAGAAAATTTGGTCATTGATAAGCAGCGATTTGTATCGATTTTAAGAAAGACTTCGAAGTAAAATTTTACTTTAACTTCGAAATTGTGGCAAGTAATTTCCAACAATCGAGCACAAAAAATACTTGTATTTCATAATATTAACCTTGCTTTGTTGAAGTTTCCACTTCTGTTATGTGGTCTTAAGTAATATTCAGTCTCTTCTTCTATACCTTCGACAATTTCTTCATCGGAATTGTCATAATACTGGTTCTGATTCATTGTCTGGATTTGAGGTATCATTAGGAGAGCCCTTACGTCTTTATCCGGTTCTATCTCAAGCTTATTTCATCTTGTGGGTACAACTTTGAATCTTTGCTGTTGTAGGTAATCTATTAAAGCACTGTTGTTACTTCCAGGGTTTTTTTTTAATTCTCTCCGAGTAGCTCTCAAGGATTAAAATAAATCTGTTTCCCTTTTGATAAAGTTGACCTCCAGAAAATTTTAAATGCTTTAAAAAAGTCTACATCTAAAGGTTGTGTCAGATGTGTTGTTTTTGGGCAAACATACACAAGCTACGTTATTTTCCTCGCATAAACATCGTTAGTGAAATATGATAACAAATTGTCTCCTAACAGAACTTTTTAATCTTCTAACTCTTTAGCCTGCGATAAGAATAATGATGTGAACCAGTACGGGAACGTTTGAGCGTCCATCAACCCTTGGTTTATACGGTTATATCACAATCCTGATCCACAATATCAACTACTGCACCAAGGATATCCGTTGGGGCCATTTTTAGTCCCTTGAACCCTAATTTTTTCAGATTCGTAGATAATGTACGGAGGCAGCAACACGCCCGATGCAGATTCATACATTATAATGGATGTAGCCCTTTTTGTAAAATTGCAGACCCTCGGATTGTTTGTTCCCCGTCGAAATAACATTTTCCAATTTCTTGCATCAGCTCGAATGTTTGTTTCGTCATAATTAAATATATTGGATGCAGGAATATCTTGCAATGTCTCGCGTAAATTGTTAAAATATTCCGTTATAGTTTGTCTTACAACAGAAGGCCGAGAGCCTTTATTATTTGGAGTTACTTTCTTCACAATTGCATCGTTATGTCGCTGAGGCAAAAAATAAACCCCAGGCATTTCCTGGTTAATTGTTTTGAAACACGGCGCTATCCAAATAAAATTTAGCAAACTGTCCCAAATTAATTGTGTCTAAACCCCCATTCTCCACAAACACTTGTTGTAGAAAGAAACATCTATTCTTCTCTATTTATAAAACAGGTTTGTCCCCATTTTTTCTGATATGGCGCGCTTTGTATTTATAATTTAGCGTTTAGCTATATTGTATTCTCGAGCAGCCCTCTGTAGACTCGAACCATCTTTAGTATAACCTTTGCTAGGGTCTGTTCAACGGTATCTTCAATATAGTCTCTATTTTCATGTACCCGAGAAGAACAGACGTTTTTTTTTTCTCGGCTCGTACCATATTCGATCGGTCTGGAAAAAGAAGACAAACAAATTTCACAATAACCTAAACAAAACTTGAAGGGGCGACATTGATTAGTTTCTCGGCTGATCAATTTCGCCCCATGCATGTAATCAATTTTGAATTGAATGGATAGTGTGTATTGTTTTTCTTGCAAGGTATATAACATGCCATTTCGCCCTACAGGAATCATTTTCTTAAGTGCACAAGCAAAAAAATTAAAGGAGCATATTAAATCTTGGCTATTTCACGAAATAGTTTCAACGCGTCTCAGCACAATACCTTAAGAATAAGAATAAACTCCTGCGCCTTCTAACAAGTCCCCGATGAATTCCCATTTTAAAACAAATCCTATTGTATATCCGAAAATAAACTCGTCTCTGTAAATTAAGTCGCTCCCCTGAAATCGTTAATATTTTTTGTGTCGTCTAGTAGATCTAGGAATAACACAACTGTTACCACTACACGGCCAAGCCGAGTCATTTATATTATTGTGTTGATGTTTCTTTCCGAATTGTGTTTTGGTTTCTTACCGAGGAGATGCAGGGCTTTTAGGAAAACGGCTTTTAAATAGTCGATATAATTAGTAGAAATTGAGGACGGTTGTCTAAACAGCGTCATAATTTTCGATTTGGGTCGTGCTCGGGGCTTGAATTGTCTTCGGTTTTAGAGAAGTTCGGAATTTTTATGGCGAACATATGAACCTTGGGGATAAAAACTGATTTGTTTAGCACCCCCTTCAGCTTTCAGTGAAACGCAATTTGTCTTTTTGTTTACTTTGGCTTAGTAGTTAATGTCGCTGTCGTATTGACATCGAAGCAATATACCTAGTTATGGGGCTATTTTGACGTTGGTTCTAATTTTAGTAGGTAGTGGATTATGTGACGATAAACTGACAGTTTTATCAGGAAGTGAGTAATTTTATAGACAATTTTTCCGAACTTTTATTTATATTGATCGCCATCAGAACGTAGAAACTTGCAGCTATGCATTTCATCATATACATATCACTTCATTAAACTCATTACTGAGCTACGGCCATGGAAACTATATTTTGAACATCCTGTATCTCGGTGATTAAGCGGTCCTGACCTATCGATACGCAAAATGAGAAAAAATATCAATATTGTTCGTTTTCCGATGGAAACGTCTTTCTGAGAAAGTATGGCCAATTTAAGGCACTTAATAATAGTCGAAAATAAAGAACAATAATTAAAAAAAACTAGGCCTGCCTCGGCGGGGACTAAAACATGTTTACATCAGCATTCGTAGTCTCCAATATAAAATAGGAAATGTGCACTGTTCTGCGGTTAGTGTTTACTGTGATCTGCTGTTATTAACGGAAACTTGGCTAATAGAAAAAGAAACTTTTATATATAACACACATTTTCAGTGCAGTTCATTCATGTCGTGATGGAAGAAGAAGGGTAGCCTCAATTTATGTGACAGATACTATTCAGTTTTGTGAAATTGGAAAATCTGACCCAGGTATTAGGTAAATTGGGTGTGTGTCAGCTTAGGTTTAGGTAATTAGAATCTTAAAGTAAGTTTAGTTTATAAGCCTCCTTCTTTATCAAATGCAGTGCACTAGAGGAAATTCTTGTCAAATATCCGAAAAGAAGCTTAATAATCTTTTCCAGAAAAATGGTGAAACCTCTAGCTAAAATAAATCAATTACATTGAATAGTTTTAATATACATAACACTATATCTGCAACAAGGAGTATGTTCTAACTGGCAAAAATCACAACTTAAACTGTCAGGTTAACGTGGAGAGTAACAGCTTATCTGATCATAATCTATTATCTGTAACTATTGAAGATGATGTTAAGGTTCTTAGGAAAAAGTATAGTAAAAAGGTAAAAATAATAAACCATAAAAACTTTGAAATTTATTTTCACAAAAAAATTAAAACCCATAAGTCCAGTCATTTCAAGATCTTAATGATGTGATAACAATTTGTAAAAAAGAATCTGAGTTTATAAAAAATGCAAACTTCGTAAAAACAATGAGCGGATCACTCAGGAACTGCTTCTATAAAAGAAAATACAAAATCGTGGTAGTCTAGAATTAGGTTGGTCAATAACAGGATAAAACTTTAAATAATCGCTATTTTGGGAATGACTGAGAGAGCGCAGGTACCAGTGCTAAAAAACAGTGGCATTTTATTAACAACTTTTTTGGGAATAAAAATATGGAAATACACATTAATAGCGTTATCACTGAGGGTATAGAAATAAGTAACACAGCAGAAATATCCAATCTTTTAAATAACCATTTTGCTAACGTTGGCTCCAAAATTGTTACTGACCTGATTAAGGAGATCAAAGTCACGCGACCAAATGGTACAGAAAGAGTTCGTGAAAGCATAAATAACAGCACCCCAAATAGAAATAATATTCATTTAACAAACGAAAATGAGGTTGATGAAATGAGATATTGCTGTTGACCGCAACACCCTAGTAGTCCGATTGACGAGGATGAAGGAATGGTCGATCCTGCCATAATGATGTCAGGGTCCGCTGTATTGGCTTTCTTGGTAAACGTGGCTGCTTGGGCTTTTGCTGCATTGAATTGGACTAAATTCCTGTCGTCCCAGGTTCGAACTTTGTCCGTCCAGATCTTGATTAATTGTTGTAATCTGCTCCCGTCTGCGGTGATAAGTTTCAGTCGCTGGTAAAGGTTTTTCTGATTTAAATTGGGAGATAAGGGTACTGTCATCTACAAAACTGTAAACAGGATTATTGGTTTCGGTCAGCAGGTCATTAACATAGATATGAGGAACAGAGTGAATAAAAGTATTGCACCCTAAGGCACTCCCGCATTTATGGTGAATGTGTCTGAGATGTGTCCATCAATTGTAACGTGCAGAGGTCGGTTCTTAAGAAAATTGGCAAGTCAGCTGCAGAGAGTCGCTGGCAGTCAGAAGGACGGCAGTTTGTTGAGCAATCCGTCATGAAATATCCAACACAATCGCTCAAAATTATCCGCAGTTCTCAATTGCCCTGTTCCATATATGAGTGACATAGGCCAATATATTTCCTGTCAATCTCTGTTTACGGAAGCCGTATTGATTATGGCTAATTATTCCGTTGGTCTCGAGGTACTTGAGTTGTTGCTGATTGACTACACGTTCCATGACTTTGGAGATTGTTGGAAGCAAGGTAATTGGGCCATAGTTAGAGGGCGTGATTTTCTTGCCTCTTTTGGAACAGGTTGCACTCAAGCGACTTTCCAAGAAGATGGGTAAATTCCCTTTCTGTAAGACAGAGAAAAAAGTCTGGAAAAAATGGATGTTAGTTCGTTGGCGCAGATCTTTAACATGATGGTAGGTATTACATCCGGCCCTGATGCCTTTTGCGTATCTAGCTTACGAATGTCACGGTGGGGAAATTAACTTCACTCATGGTAGTGTTGATGTTGGATATGACGGGGAGAGCCTTGCCGTGAGGGACGTTTAAGATAGAGTGCAGTTTGGCGAGCATGTTTGCTCTTTCCTTCGCTGTAGTCGCCGTGACGTATATGAGAGATAAAAAATAATTTGCTTCATATAATGGTAGCACTTATTAATGATGTTTTCATTACAGAGATTTTTCCAAGTGATCTGAAGATAAATAAGATTAGTACGATTTTCAAAACAGGTAACAAAAAATGCATGAATAATTACAGACCAATGTTGGTATTGAGTATATTTTCTAAAATCAAAAAATATTAAAAAAGGGAATGATAAGTTATATCAATAACACAATGCAAGTTGATGAATACCAATAAGGCTTTTTGGAGAACAGTAGCACGTTAAGTGCAACAACCGACTTAATCAATCATGTGTCTAAAGCACTAGATAGTAAAATTATAGGTAGTAAGTAATTTACACAGACCTAAAAAAGGCATTCGACGTTGTTAGTTTTGATCTATTATTAAATAAGTTGCAAAGTATGGGAATCTCTGGTGTAATGCTGAATTTGATTAAAACTTAATTGCAAGATAGAACACAATTTGTGCAAGTAAACGGCATCGGAAGAAACATAGAATCGAACACTAATGATGTCCCATAGGGATCCGTCCTTGGGCCACTGCTGTACTCATTATATGTACTACACCTTAGGCGTGCCAATCTAAAGACACAGTATTGCACTTTTACAGATGATACTGCATTAGTCTACACGGGCACATGTGAAAATAAACTATGTAGATACATTAACGGTGATCTCACCCCAATAGCATGAAATATTTGCTAAATATTATTTTTATATTTAGCAAATATTATATGTTTTTTAAATATTTGTTATCTAAAAAAATATTCATAAATATTTTTTTTTTAGATATTTTCCCTAATTATTTTACGAATATTCTTTATATGTTGGAAAAGTAATATTTATTTGAGAATATATCATAAACATTCGCTTATTAATTTATATCAAATATCCAAGAAGATATAAATTTGCAATGTTTGACAAATATTTGAAAATTCCACTTGTCATTCGAAATTTGATATTTAGACATATTCAGAAATTTTGGAGTAGTCCGTAAAGGTTGCCATGACGACTTTTAGGGACTAGGCCGAAAAAGAAGCATTTTACGGACTTAAATGAGTCCGTAAAATAGCTATTTTTGGGAGCGTATGACAAAAATAATATATTGTTAAAATAAGCCTCCTTGAGCTGATCATATCCTCGGACCTCGACTGTTATTAGTCAAAACATCGGTATCAAACGATAAGCAAAACTGTAAAATAAGTGGTTTTCATTCTGAAAACGCTGACTATATGTATAGGTAGAGGATGAAAGTTGAAATATAGTGTTAGTCTTAGGCTAATTTTTTTAGAAATTAGTCGCGGAATAATTTAGTGAATGGTAATTAATCGAGTTTAAATTTGTGGCTACATAGTTATTATAATTAGTGTTAAGGGACTTTTATGGTTATGGTGTATTCTGCGTTATTTTGTGGAATACCAGTTATACAACTGAGAGTACCTACTTATTTGGGATCCGTATAGGTAGGTATACCTTATTTTTACCTTGACAAAAATTTTGTTGTAGTTAGTGCAAAAAATTTTTAAGAACATTTAAACACTAAATTGAATGTCATTTGTTTTTAGCTGCCGTTAGAAAAAGATACCCCACTGTGACTGACGATTCAATAAAGAAATCGGTTTCTTTGTTTTAGCCACTGCCAAATCACGTTTAACAGGCAAATGTAATCCCGCGGCACCAGCTGAAAGGTAAGTGTAGTTTTTTAATTGTCAAGTTATAATTTATATTATACAGTTTATATGGATCCAGTTAATAGGGTAAAAAAAGTATTCTAAATAAATAAAAGTATTAGGGAATAACTAGCCCTAAAATATAACAAAGTTAATTATGATATAAAATATACCCTAAATTTCGGGAGCATCATATCAGACATTCAGTATTTCATAATTATTAATTTTGCCTTTTTTCAGGGGAGTAGATTCGCTAGAATCAGATGCAGAAGAAGTTATTTATCTTATGAGAATATTTTTTTGGCTCCTAATAACTTTTTGATTCTTTTAAATTGTTGTTTCATAATATAGTTGCTGAATATTTGCACACGAATATTAGACAATATTTCATTAAAATATTAAATTGATATTTAAAAATCTGTCTCATATATTTTCCAAATATTAGCAATAAATATTACGAAAATATATAAATTATATATCTTACAAATATTTATAATAAATATTTGATTAATATATAAAAAAATATTTAATAAATATTTAAAAATCTGTCGCTACAAATATTTATCAAACATTTTAAAAATATATTTAATGAATATTTCATGCTATTGGGGCAAGAATTATGTCAAAAGTAGCAAATTGAAAATAAGACAAAAATTTATGATTTTTAAGCAAAAAAAAACAAAAATGTAGACAACATCAACATCCATATAAATTCTGTACCATTTGAACAAGTTAGTAAAATGAAATTCTTGGGGACTGATTATGGATGACAAATTCAACTGGAGTGAACGTGTAAATCATATCAATGATAAAATTGTACCTATGATACCAGCAATATTTAAATGTAGAAATTACCTTACGAACAAACCAAGACAATTACCTTACAACAAACCAAAGACAATGCATTTTTTGTATCTCACATCGCTTCTTAAAATAATATTTAAGGTTGACAGACAAGTTTAAAATTGTGTTTTTTGTTTGCTTAAATTAGAATAAGTATATCAGATTTTTGAAAAGTGTGATATGTTAGTCTGCTACATTCAATTCAATGTAAATTAGCATGAGGCCTCAGAACTATATCTCATCAGGTATACATTTTCTTAATTCAGTCCCAAATTATTTTGTATTATTGTGCGTCTTTATACTTATTATAGATATCCGGAAAGAAGGCAACCTTTCTTTGATCGGTTTTCTATACTTAAAAATAAAATTAATAATAAAATAATTTAATTAATCATCATCATCATTTACGCGACCAAGACCAAAAGCATACCATAAGGTAAATCAAGAAATAGATGGGACCAATATTTTAGCCGTAGTAGAGGCAAATCCATCAACATCATGTAGGACCATTGAAGCAGAAATTGGGGTAATTAAAAACAGAGCTCAGCAAATATTAAAAAATATATAAGTTTAGACCCTACCAAACATGTATTGTTCAGAACTTACACCATGGGGATGCTGAACGTCGGCTAATTTTTTGCAATTCGTATCTAGATCAAAATTCAAGTAAACAGACATTTTGCTTGATCAGTAATATGGTCCGTTGAGGCGTATTTCTCAAGTGCTGGCATTTTTAACAGAAGCAATACTAGACACTGGCACCAAGAAAACCTTCGGAAAAATAGAGTATAGAATTTATGAAGGAAATCTTTTAGCAGGCTGGTATCTAGGTATATTGGAAGATGTAGTTCCTAAACTCCTCATAGATGAAGTTCCCTTAACCGGCTTGAACGCTATGTATTTTCAGCAGCCTACTCATAATTCTAACACTGAGGAGGCCTTTACTTGGTGGAAATTCATTATAAATATGAGTAAATTAAAAAACTGGTTTAATGTTTCCACTATTTTGAAAAACTGTGCGTTTATTCAATAATTATAAACACATTGACATGTTTCGCTACACTGTAGCTTTTTCAGAATGAATGAAAATATGTTCTTATATGCTAAGTTATACTAGCTAACATCTGGAATAATTTTACGATTTTACATACAGGAAATAAAGGCGCCAAATTATATCATCTCGAAGCTCTGAAATAATGAATAAACTTAAAAATTCCCAAAATTTGTTAAATTACCAGGTAGACACAAAAATTTCCCCATTGTTAAATTTATGGTAGTACAAAAAAGATTGACTATAGTTCTAGATATTTATTACAGGTAGATTCTAGATGTTAGCTAGTATAACTTAGCCTGTAAGAATATATTTTCTTTCATTCTGAAGAAGCTACAGTGTAGCGAAATATGTCAATGTGTTTATAATTATTGAATAAACACACAGTTATTCAAAATAGTGGAAACATTAAACTAGTTGTTTAATTTACTCATTACTCATAATTCCCTGACAATTAGCCTCTTTTTAGATAACCATTTTCCTGGAAAATGGTTAGGCACTCATGGACCAGTAAGATGGCCCCCGCGATCATCCGATCTGTCTATTTTGTACTTTTTTTTGTGAGGTTACTTACAAAACAAAGTTGAACTTCGTGAAGCCATTACCATCGCATTTCAAAATTTACAAAGACGACCAATAATGCTCATGAACGCTCTAAAACGAATAACCAAAATTTGCGAATTATGTGTTAGAGAAAAAGGTAATCATTTTGAACATAAAAAAGACATTAAAAAATGTCTGTTTATTTGTTGTTAATGTATGTTATATAAAAACTTAAATTATTATTAATTATTTATACTGTTAAATATTTAGGTAGGTACGTTGTTGGGTTAATAAAAAATATGTTTCAAAATCACTTCAAAACTTCTTCAGAATAAATAATATCCAAAAATGTTTATCTTCTTTCATCAGCGCTATTAAATAACATAATGTATTTGGAGAAAACTGTACTTTATTCTGCTCGTTTTAAAAATAAATATACAGTATGTCCCCGGATGGGGTTAACAAGAGGACAAATGGACTAAAAATTTAAAGATACGAATAAAAGTTATTCTTGATAAAAGTTTTTGCTTCCTCTAAAACTAAGAACTGCCCAAAAAATAATACCGTATATTAAACAGAGCGATCACAAATTAACAATACCTGTAATTTTCCAAGAGTAAACTACGTGATTTTATTTTTTTAATAATGTTAATCAAAAAAGTTGATTGCAGATAAGTTATTGAAATGCAGGAAGAGTATTAACAAGTAGGTATACAGGGTGCTACAAATTCGTTTCTTTGTATGGGTATCTCGAAAGCCGTAAGAGATACGAGGTCGGTTAAATTGTTGCAAAGTTGCGCATTTTAAGGATTATTGACATGCCGTCGAGAAACTTAGAAAATTCCGTCTACTTCCGGAGATATCCGTAAAAAACCGAAAATCATCTATTTTATTTTTATTTTTTCCTAGCTTTGTTTGAAGAGATAAAGTAAAATAAATGTCATATTATTATTGCCACTTTTTTCTTCTACAAGCTGGCGGTATGAAATTTTAAATCCGACGTTTCGCTTTTGTACCCCCCTCATCAACTTCATTTCTTTAAATACGAACCTGGAATTTTTATCTACTTCTTAAAAAGCCTTTGGTCTCCTAAAACCAACGATGTATCGCACTTATCACTAAATCAACAAATCTAGATATTTTCCATAAGAGATGATATGCTAGACAGCGATGAGGCCATCTTTTCTGACCCGATTTCACTGATGACAATATTTGTTACCACTATCGGACAAGTGTGATACTCGTTGGTTTTGGGAGATCAAAGGATTTTTAAAAATTAGAAAAAACCCAGGCTTTCGAGATACCCATTCAAAGAAACAAATTTGTAGCACCCTGTATACTTGTTAATACTATTCCTGCATTTCAATAACTTATCTGCAATCAACTTTTTTGATTAACATTATTAAAAAAAAATAAAATCACGTAGTTTACTCTTGGAAAATTACACGTATTGTTAATTTGTGGTCGCTCTGTATAATATCCGGTATTATTTTTTGGGCGGTTCTTAGTTTTAGAGGAAGCAAAAATTTTTATCAAGAATAACTTTTTTTCCTATCTTTCAATTTTTAGTCCATTTGTCCTCTTGTTAACCCCATCCGGGGACATACTGTATATACTATTACACAATTTTGTAAATCCCAGAAAATGCCTATATTAGAAAAAACATATATTTGGTTTATAACTTTAAAACGGATGGCGCAAGAAAAAAATAAACAACGCCACTGGATTCAACGGAAAAAGTTCTATAAGAATACATTTTCAGCTATCTAATAAAATAATAAGTTAAAAGACAACTGAGATACGGTGTGTGTCAAAAGTGATAATTTCAAATTCACCCGGTATCTCAAAAACCAAGAGGGCTATGAAATGTTTGTTTTGATCGCATGTTTAGTTTCACAAAAAAGTAGTACAGTGTCGCGAAAACCGAAACCGTCTATCTTTAAAATTAAGCGAGATATACCCCGTAAAAGTGTCGAAAAATGGACACCCTGTACAATAAATTTTAATAATTGTAAATAGGTATTTTCAAAATTTTCTTATGTTACTAGATTGGAATTAATATGCATTAATTCTTGTGCTCAGTTGCTAGAGAGGCAAAAAATCAGGGGCGTTCCGACCCAGGGGTGCAAGGGGTGCGGCGCACACGGGCGCCAAGTCAGGGGGCGGCGCTTGCCGCCTAAATTCAGATAATTTAAAAAAAAATAAAAGTAACTCTCTTTTTTTTAACGAAAACGAAATGTTAAAAAAATAAACTAATAAAAAATGTAATGCTCGACCTTAAAAAATCATTATGAAATATTTGACTTTTTGAATGACTTGACAGAATTTATTAAATTAGATAAATCAGGCTCGAAAAATGTAAATCTATAGAAACCATTTTGCACAACCCCATCAAAAATGAGCGATATTTTAGCACAAGATTTATGTGATGAAATTGAAAATATTTCACCCTATATAGCTCCCCAAATGAAGGCTATTGAAATAATTCAGAATTTGTTTTCAAATAACATGGCATAGCTGTTTCCATACATATTAATCGCAATAAGAATTCTTTTAACGATATGTTAGTGTAGCTAATGGTGAGAGAAGCTTTTCAAAACTAAAAATAATAAAGCTAATAAAGAGCTACCATGGGCCAGGATCGGCTTTCTAATAAGCATAGAGAATGAAATTTGTGAAAGTTGGAATGTAGCAGATATTGTTACAGAATTTGCTGTAAAAAAGCAAGAAAGGTTCAGTTTAGGTAAATTATAAAACTGTTCTTTTTGTTTTCTAATAATTGAATCTTGTGTAAATATAGCAGCATCTGCACTTTGCCCCCTGACAGTCGGCGTACAATATTAGAATATTATTAATATTAATATTTAGGTGCTGTAGAATTGTTGCCAGTAGCCAAAATGTTTATTAATAAACTTATTACTTATTATTTTGTTGTCGTTTTATATAATTAAATGCGTTGATACAAAATGGTTTATTTCACAAGTTGAAAAAGAGTTACAAGGATTGTTACTTGCAACTTACATTAGGTACCGCATATAACCATTTTAACTCAATACCATATATACACCAATACCTCATTTGCCTGAAAATTTAAAGATAGGATGGGCTATATGTGGCTGTTGGGCGTAGGCGTTGACTGAATGTCAGTCAAGGGTTTCTTACCACCCGGTCACCCGACTTTCATTTCAGAGCACAGTAAAAGCTTTGTATTTACAATTGCATTACCCTTTAATCTCTAATAACCTTAAAATATCCATATCCTTCAAAAATAGGCAAACTGCAAATTTTTTATTGTAATTATTATGTTATGTATACTACATTATTTGGCCTTCGGCAAATTACCTCTTTGGCGATTTTTGCTTTTGGCAAGTATTTTTGGCGCCTATTTTAAATTGCCTATTGTCTTATGTTTTCATTTTATGAAAGTGGGCGGCAAAGTGAAACTCGCACACGGGCGGCACGAACCCTTGGAACGCCCCTGCAAAAAATCCTGCCTAGGTAAAGTTAATTTGCGAGCAAAAGTACTGCTTTCACCTTATTCAGGGTTCGAAGACGCAGTTTTCCAAGGTGATAGCAGAAAAATATATTATTTAATTTTTCTGCAAATGTTATTGAAATTTCAAACGTTAGTAAGTCGAAAACGGTTAAATTTAGATATATGGTATTACATATATCCATATTTTCGCTCTTGGTCGCTAATAATTATTATTTCTCATTTTTATGTGCAATCATGCAATTGGTAGTACATATCCTGATAACCAAGCAAACTAACACCGAAAACAGTATCTTAATATTTTGAATTAAAATATGGATCCTTAAATTTTAATTAACAATTTATTTTTAATTAAAATTTAATTTTAATTATTTTTACTGATCTGATCCAATAATGATCACATTTCAACAAAAAATCCTGCTATTCTCGATACTGGCCAAATATAAGCCCTGTAGACAACCACGCGCGTCTAACTCTACGCGTTAAATGAATCCGCATGTGGCCTACACTTGCGGAGGCGTTGCGTAAATGTATTAATCAAGAGATGCCGGTGTTCCCATCAGGGACTCTTTGAAGTTCTCTTTTGGTAGCTCGGTGGTAAAACGGCAAGATGATAAATGACCGATTCGATTAAGGACCCTGTCTTCTGTTCGGCCCTAATAAGATCCTTATGTGACCTAATTATTGCCTATCCTAAACGGATTTGATTGATATACCTACGCAGTTTTCGAAATTGCTACACGAATTCTCAGAAAAAAATCAACAAAAATAAATACAGCTTATAATTTGAAAGTTGTCCGTTGTAATCACTGGTTATCTCTTAAAAAATGTCGATATTTTCCGATCCTGACTTATTGTCCTACCTTCAAATCGTTTAAATGAGATTTCAGTAAAATAAATCGACTTACTTACCACAAAAACTATTGGCATAGATACGCTAAAAGTAAAATTTATTTCCAAATTTGCCATAAAATCCACCGGAATGCCTCTAGTCATCAAAAAATTCCACATTGTCTGATCTTGACACATTTTCCCAGTTCAAACCGTGTTCAAAGAGATTTTAGGCAATAAATGTATAAATGTACACATTTTAACTTAAACTTCATGTTAAAATACTGTAAGACGTATTCATTCAAATTTCCCATAATGCATCAAAAGCAAAGACTCGTAAAATTATCAGAATATTAAAAACTTTGGAAATATTTTGGAATTTTCTCCATCTTTCAATTTAACTTCGATTTTCTCGAACTTCCCGATTTTTTTATTAGCAGATATAACGAAGTTTACGAATCAGAGATTGATTTCTAGAAAATGCTTATGCGTTGACTGACGCGTACATTTAAATTAGATTTTTCAAACGGAAAATGAAATAATTTCCTATTCAGCATTTTCAAACTTATCGATGCAATTTTTTTGGTATGGTCTGCTCGTATATCCTTCCTCTTTGATGTACGAAACTTTGATTGCTTCAGACTATTCGATTTTCCAGTAATAAAATATCAAGTGATGACATGTCTAGTCGAAACTTGAAATGGCGAAAAGTTTCAATTCAACTACCTCACCTTATATAACAGGCATCATCATTTCATAAACATCTTCTTATACAATTTTTGATGAAGATTCTCAGTTAACAGATTTTCTATAAAAAAAATAAAAATGATCATTTTTTTTTACCTAGAATTGAATGTTTTTACACTTTCTTGACATTTTCGAATCAAACAAGTCTCTAGAAAGTCTTTCTCCTAGAAATTTCCTACCAAACTGTGGTCTCAGTTTTTTTTATCCCTGCTACTTTTTCGACGCTAGAACGACCCAAAATGACCCCTTTTTGAAAAATTACAGTCGTCCAAAAAAATTCTCGCCATTTTCTGATTCTCCCCAATTTCAACAGGAATTGGAAACCCATCGAGAGTTATCGTGTATCATGGCTTATTCAACTGTCAAGTCAAGTGAATGTGGCATTATTGTGCTCTGTTTTTGTACAGTTTTGCTGGTCTTTTTAGTGTTGTTATTGTTAAAAATAGTTAAAAACGCACAGTTATATGGTTTTGCATCTGGTACAGTGAAGTAGGAGCTTCTGGACAGTGTGCTCAATACTTTTCCCTAATTTCCAGGATTGTCGCCGCATGCTTCTTCCCTCCAATTTAAATTTAAGGTTACGTTGCTTCTATCATCGTACTAATCTTTTGTGGCGGTAGCTACATAAATAGTTTACCACGCGTAACCATAGAAAAAGCTATAACTGACGGCTGTCATTTGTCTGTCGCTAACGTCATGCCAAATGGGAGTGGTGTTTGTCAAAGGTGCGGAACCTTGTGCATTTTTCGAGAATTAAGGAAGGATGAATTAAAGAAAGACAATAAAGAAATCTTTGGCTACCCGTGTGACTTCTGTAAGAAAGTTCTATGTAAAAATTGTAGCAACATAAGCTCTACTGAAATTCGAGCTTTGCTATTAACAACTCGTATTTTACCTTACTGGTGTACAGAGTGTATTAAAACAATAAAAAATACAATCATGTTGACTAGTAGAATCAAATTGCTTGAAAAAAAGTTTGATAGCCTCGAAGAGAATATAAGGAATAACACAAAAAATATTACAGAAGTAAAAACCAATGTTGATACTTTAAATGGAAAAAGTATTACCTTAAACGATAAAATGAGAAAAAATAATATTGAGTCCAGTAAAGAAGACAAACAAGGAAAAGAAAATTAGCAAAATAATAAAATTTCTATTAAAGAAGTAGAGAGAGCTGTCAATATTGCCATGGCATCCGTTCACACATCTAAACTTTATGAACCGAGAAAGTCAGTGACGACTAGGGGAACTGGAGAATCATCTGTAGATTTTTGTGGAGAAGAGGGAAAAAGATGGATTTATTTGGGACAGGTTACAAAAAAATCAAACCCAAATGCTATTCGAAACTTTATTATGAATAAATTACCAATGCAGAATGAAAAACAGCTAGAAATAGAACAATTGAAGACAATTGAAACAACTAACTCCTTCAAGATAGGAATTGATTGTAAGTACTTTGACACCTTGAATAATGAAGAATTCTGGCCGAAGAATATCATATTTCGTAGATTTTACATTAAAAAAAGCCCGTAATCAAACATATAGACAAGATGAGAGGAATTATGACAACTACAATAATCGGCAATTTAGGGCAAACTCTATGAGAGGAACAGATAACCGTTTAAGTGATAGAGTACACCAGCCAACAGCATTTAGAAGTGGCTCGGGCAGTAATTATCAAAACAAACAACATCACAGAAGGCAACAATGAACTTATATCCGCCCTAATTTAAACTTCTTGTAAACGGGCCAAACTAATACAGATATATTACCAAAACGTCAGAGACACAAAGTTGAAAACATTACCACGGTATAAATAAGTATATACGGTAGGTTCACTCGAGACAAATTTCAAATTTCGCCGACACTTTTTACCTTCGAAGCGATTCCGGATCAATCTCGTTCGCGGCCAGCGGTGGCTACACTACGAGGGAGAATTATTTACGGTCAGTGTGCAAACGCCTTGATATTCTATACTGTTGGATCGCGTTGAATTAAATAATTATTAAGATCGCTACAATGGCGAGATATTGTTGTGCGGATAATTGCATAATAAAAGTGAGTGAAGGATTATCCATTTTTTAGATGCCCCAAAGACCCTATCAGGTAAGATTTATACTATTTTTTTAATAATATGCAGTTTTTCAATTACACGTATAATCGGTTCAACAAATATGTCTTTATTAAAATTCTCTTATTTACCTAAATTTGGATAAAGACAATAGTGAGAAAAGAAAACAAGTACGGCAAAAATAAAATGCCCGTCACCACTAGCGTGAGCAAAAATCCGTTTATGTTTTAATAATTGCGAATTTTTCACATGACCTTTTGTGTTTTTAGCAACTCTTATATTACAAGCTTTTATTTACTTTCACCTGTAGGTCTGTCTCTCTGTCTGTAATCAAATCTTGCAAGCTGAATTAGAACTACTTCTAAATGTCCGATTGACTTGAAATTTGGTACACGTTTATAGTTCCGATGACAATACAATATTATAATGTTGTTAAGTTTACACCACCCCCCTTTCAGGGGTAGGGAGGGGGACACTACTTAAAGTATGTCCGATTCCGTTTAAAATTGGTAAATGGGGGTTTTTGGGGACAAGGAATATGATTTTGAAAATTCAAAATGGCGGATTCAACATGGCCGATATTGAGTTAAATGTTGCAAGTCAATTTTAGCTGACTTCTACATATTTAATTGACTTCAAATTTGGTATGCGTTTGAAGTTCAAATGAAAATATAAAACTATGGCTTTGTTTCCCCCCCCCCCCCCCCCCTCCCTTTGAAGGGTAGGGTAGGGGGCACTACTTAAAGTATGTCCGATTTCGTTTAAAATTGTTATACGGGGGTTTTTGGGGGCAGGGAATTTGAATTTTTTATCAGATTTTGAAAATATAAAATGGCGGATTCAACATGGCCGATTTTGGGTTAAATGTTGCAAGTCAATTTTAGCTGACTATACATTTTTTATCAGATTTTGCAAATTTTAGATACCGGATTCAAAATGGCTTTTATTATATACTACGAATCTAAGTTTTATAAATAAAAATATAATATTTACTAAATTTGTGATTTTGCTATGCCATAATACCTATTAAAAAGTAAAAAATAAATAAAAGTAAAAAAAAATTAAAACAAGCTTTTATTTAAATGCACTAAAAAGAAGAAAATAAAATTTGAA
>JAEQML010067952.1:0-18672 GCA_016904865.1 Pissodes strobi | reverse complement strand
TACGAACCTCTTTATTCCTTATATTCCTGGTTTATCAGACAAAATAAAACGAATAGGTAATAAATTTAACATTCGTACAATTTTCAAAACAGAAAATACCCTTAGATCCAAACTAACAAAAACAAAACCACTTAATGAAAATGAAACTACTAAAAATGTTATCTATAAAATACCATGTGAATGTAATACATTTTATATAGGTGAGACCTGTAGACCATTATCAAAACGTATAAAAGAACACCAAACTTATATTAGAAATGCACAATTCCACAAATCACATATTTGTCAACATGCATTTGATAACAATCACAGAATACAATGGAACGCTTCAAGTTTTATTTTAGCAAAGGAACCTTCATCTAAAAAAGGTAAAATTAAAGAAAGTGCTTTAATTTTATTAAATAAAGATGAATGTGTTGCTTCAACTTCTGTTAGTTTTAATAGCACTTGGTTACCTTTGCTAAAAACTGAAGTTGATAAGGGACACTTAAAAATTAACTAATCCTTTCAACAGAAATCATTAAATTCTTCCTAAGCGAATAACACCAAATTATAGATATATAAAACTTCAAAAGCAAATTAATTTACCAAATAACACATAAATATCACACTAAAGACCAGTTACCAGTAATCAAAAATAGCATTATAATTGTCATCTTGTCAAAGTCAGTTCAAAACTTTACAATCTGCAAGAGCTTTTTACTGTTTTATTGTATTTGCTAACCATTTTCATTTTTAGTTTCTTTCATTCTTGATAACGATAGCAGACTTGCCTATCGAAATGTAGAAGATATTTAGGTAATTCATTACGGTCACTAAACTAGCACTTGTGCAGTTTACATCCTGGGGCCAGAGCCGAAGAGGCTCTATACCAATTCAAAATAAGCGTAATAATTTGTGGAGCCAAAGGCAATCAATTTCAAGGTAAACATGAATCCTCCACAACAATATATTAATATTACATACTAAATAATAAAGAACAACATGCCATGGTTTACGTACAGCAAATGTGTATTTACAAAAAAAATACATATGGAAATAATTTCTTCTTAGAATACATTTGTTACACCGCGCTCTGTTTTCTTACTTTTATAACTATTCAAGACACTTTTAATTAATCGTAAAAAATATATAACGTTAGTACAGCGTTTATTTAGTACAAAAGTAACAACTTACATTAAGTCTTATTTAATATTAGAATTAATTATACAAATATATTTTTTAAATGGTAAACTAGCACTCAAACCACAAAATAATAATATTTGTCAATCTATAAACTGCCTCTTTTTGAAAATTCTGTTTGTTATTTACGAAATTTTACAAAATAATTTCCACTACTGGGGTGCGTCCGTAGAACACTACACGTGCACCCTGGGTAACGCTAAAGAACTAGCAAAATACTGGCAGCCAGACTTATTCTTGGAATCTCCTGGCTCAAACACTTGCAAACCAGTATGACCAAGTCTCAAAGCCGTAATGAAATTAGGTTTGCCAACTAAACATTGAAGGCATCAGCAGAGCTAAGTGCCAATACCTATCAAAACTCTTGCAAGAGAACGGCATCGATCTGGTCGCCATTCAGGAAACCCATGCAGCCGATGAAGATCAACTCCGCGCTAGAGGGAAAATTCCAGGCTACGATAACATTGGAGCAACCTACACCATGCTTATGGACATGCAACATATGTCCGTAACAACATAGAAAACGCCCACCTACTTTCATCAACGAACGATAATAATGCCCACACTATCTCAGTAAAAATAGGAGACATCACTCTTATAAATGTGTATAAGCCACCTGTGGTACCTTGGCCAGCTGAAATCTTGAGGGTTTATTCCCATCCAACAATATAATGTAGGCGATTTCAACAGCCATCATGAGCAATGGAAATACAGCCATAATGACACCTGCGGGCTTGACCTAGCAAATTGGGCTGAGTGCCACCAAATGCACCTTGTCTTTGGCGCTAAGGACAAAGGAACTTTCAGATCAGCGGCCTGGAGACGCGACTATAACCCTGATTTGTGCTTTGTCTTCGAAAACGATAGAAAAGGTCCTCTTACAACTACCAGAAGAGTCCTCGATAACTTCCCACATAGCCAGCATCGACCAGTGCAGATTGGAATTCAAATACTGCTCATTAAATCATTTCCACGGCCTAGGTGGAATTTTAAAAAGGCAAATTGGGACGACTTTTTCAAGGGTCTTGATAAGAGCATTAGATGGATACCCCGAAGAAGAAAAACTATTACAGGTTTATCGGCATAGTTATATCTACTGCCAAGAAACGCATTCCCAGAGGTTATCGCAAAGAGTATATTCCAGGGTGGTCAAACGAAAGTGAGATACTATATGAGGAATTCCTAGTGGTGTTATGGAAATAGCTGACGAACTTCTTAAGTCCCTTGATGCATCTCGAAGGCAGAAATGCATTGAAACTGTAGAAAGCTTAGATTTTAAGCGCTCAAGCAGAGTGGCATGGCTTCTCCTCAGAAATTTTGGTTCAAGTACACCTGCAATCCGCCCAGCGCCTGCAGTAACACCTAACCAGGTCGCTGACCATATTCTCACTACTTCTACATCCCGACGAAATAAGAAGCATGCTACGGAAGTAAGACGGGAGCTTAAACGACAAAAAGCTGTTGGCCCATCCGAGACCGAGTTCTCCACCCCCTTCACGGAAAGCGAAGTAACAATAGCCCTAAAGGACGTCAAGACCGGAAAAGCCCCTGGGTTCGACGGAATTCACCCAGAATTCCTATTACACTGTGGTAAAAACACAAAACTGTGGCTATCGCGGTTCTTCTCAGATATTCTAGCTTCGGGGTATGTCCCCTCAGACCTGAAAAGAGCCAAAATAATTGGCCTACTAAAACCGGGTAAACCAAGTGATCGTGCAGATAGCTATCGTCCTATCGCATTATTGAGCGTTATGTATAAACTGCTAGAGAGACTGATCCTCAATGGTATTTGGAACAATATTGAGCGGGTAATCCCCATAGAGCAGGCTGGTTTTAGATCTGGGCGCCGCTGTACTGATCAGGTGTTAGCCCTCACCTCATTCATCGAGACCGGCTTTTAGCGATACTTGAAAACCTGGGTTGCGTTTGTGGAACTTACAGCCGCGTATGACACCGTCTGGAAGCATGGTCTGCTTAGTAAACTTTCTCGTGCTGTCCCTTGTAGGAATATGGTGTCTCTTATATATAGAACTCTTGGCGAAAGATCGTTCCAGGTTATTATGGGGGACATCATTAGTAAGAAGAAGAAGCTGAACGATGGCTTACCACAGGGACCGGTACTAGCCCCATCGTTATTTAACCTTTACATTGGTGACATCCCGCAAATTTGGGTACGCTGATGACCTAGCTATAGCAACTAGACACACATCCTTTGAAACTACTGTTTCAGTTCTCACAGACAATCTAGCAGTGCTGGGACTATATTTTGATAAATGGACCCATATAACCCCAATTAACCCAGCATGAGCAAAACAGAAGTGACATACTTCCATCTTAATAACAAAATGGCAAATAGAAAGGATCCCGCACACGTTTAATGGGATTTTAAAGAATGACGGAATTTGATGAAATTTTAGTATGTTGTAGTTCTTGGCCTCCTGATGAAAATGTCCCATGGGCCCAAAACGATCCTATGGCTGGTTTCCGCGATACAGTGGCGGGTAGGGGTTCCTTGGAAAACACAAATAAACTAATTTTTATCTTAAGTGGTTGTGTTAGATGTCACGTGATAATTTGTATGCACAGGGGGCCCTAAAACGGGGTTTTAGTGCATTTTGCCGAAGGTTCCTAACCCCAACATAGTACAGGGGGTACCCAAAAAGCATTTTTATTTGTTTTTATACTTTCTAAAAACTGACAAAAACCAACATTAGCTTGCTAAAACCATAAAAAATATATTTTTTCTAATTAAGTAATTATTTATATACTAACAAAAAGTGGTATGTATGTACAATGCTAATTAAAAATTGAACATTTTAAATAATTTCTGGTAAGATATTTTCTTCGAGATTTCCAACATCTTCGACACACTCTAGAGCATTATTGCTTGGATATTTTACTATATCTTGATGTCGAACATAACTTAAATACCAAATAACACTTGCAATGTGGCAGCACATACCTACCACTGGTGCTCCGGTTGCACAGGTGCAGTAGTACTCCTTTATTTCGTTGCGTGTATTGTTGTATTTAACAAATAGTTGCATTTTTGTGTCTGGAAAAAATCCTGACTCTTATTAAATTATTTATGTTTAGCCCTGTATCTATTTGCATAAGATGACCACTATGTTAATTCTCTAGTCCCTGCCATAATCTAATTAAAGCATTTTCTTCAATAAAATGTTGTAGGTGATTCGGCTCTTACGCTTTTTAACGCATTTGATTACTAGTTCAACAGTAGCATCAGCCATATTGATTAAAAGATGATACCTATTAAGCAATGCACAAATAATTTTTAAAAAATCTGCGACGTGAGGAATGTGTTGTATTTGGTATGACATCTTTTTAAAATTTTTCGATTCTATAATCCAACGTGTTTTAGTTATAAGTCCGGCTTGGTTTGCGTCGGCCGTTGTAAGTTGGGATCTTTGTCCTAAAAATGTAGGCTGCGTTTATTCCCAAAGCATTTATAAATTCCACACAATCTCGGTATCTTCTGTCTAAAATAAAAACGTAATTTTCCTGAAAATAATTTCTCAATTGGTTGAGGTCATCTTCATATGGTGGATTAAAATATTTGCATCATTGTTTGACGAGTCACAAAACTAGGGACCATGCGCGGCCAAAATATATCCATCTGGAGCCACTATCAAAACAGCCTTTAAAAGATGATATTTTTTATGAAACGAAAACGATTTTCTGAGAACTTTAAAGTTTTTGCTTTTTTGAATTTCTAAATAAGTTGCATCAGTATAGGCAATTGCTTTGGGAATGTTGGGCTCAGGATTATATAACTGGTTAACAAAAGGTGATATATGATGTGTAATATATTCGTCGCGAGTTAAATGGGCGTAACCAAGATTTTGTGGTACAAAATGTTGCTGTAAATATTCTGCTGCTTTCGTTATTACTAAGATGTAGCCTGCCTTGACGAATATTGGCGAATTTTGGATAAAAAGCAAATTAACTCTTTTTTGGAAATATATCTAATCTTTTCATATAATGCAACTGGGCCAACGCAATAATTATATTAAAGATCGCGAAATTGTTCTCTGGTCAAAGATGTTAGTGACTTAAAATCCTGATCACTAAAATTGTCATCATTTTCCATTATAGAGTTGTCGGCAGCTTGCTGTCTTAAAGAGCCATAAAAAGGTTCAGTTCTCTGCCTTTTATTATTATGGTTTATTCCATAGATTTTAGACCATTTAGCAATGGAGAAAGAAGCAAGTCTTGGTCATTTAAATGTTCCTGGCATACTTTAGATTCTTCGGGAACATATATGGACTAGAAAATGATCCATTGAAATTTCCCATATTAGATCTTGCAGACTTACGACACCTTACATTTGGACTGTTTCAGTGAAAGATGTCACCCTCATATATACAGAACAATATTGGAGAACATGGGTCATCTTGTACATCTTGTAACATTGTACATACATACCACTTTTTGTTAGTATATAAATAATTACTTAATTAGAAAAAATATATTTTTTTATGGTTTTAGCAAGCTAATGTTGGCTTTTGTCAGTTTTTAGAAAGTATAAAAACAAATAAAAATACTTATACTTTTTGAGTACCCCCTGTACTATGTTGGGGTTTGGAACCTTCGGCAAAATGCACTAAAACCCCGTTTTAGTACCCCCTGTACATAAAAATTATCGCGTGACATCTAACACAGCCACTTAAGATAAATAGTATATTATTTTATATGGAGGAAAAGTGATACTTTTCATGGCGCGCTCGTGTTTAACAGCCGAACGGAGTGAGGCTGATAATAGAGAGCAAGCCATGAAAAGTAACTTTTCCTCCAAATAAAATATGCTGTTTTTTCTTCAAATGTCGACAAATTAATGCAAAAACATCTCTTTTTAATACTAATAAAATCTAATTATTACTAAAGATAAGTGGGTTCGCAAGGCCGCTTAGACCGTGTCGGTGAGTAGGCACAGGTTGTTGCTATAGTACTGTAACATAAAGCTGTCAGTGGACACTGTCAACAATAATTATTTTTTTAAGATTGCGTCTCCGATTGCGTTTTAATTCCGTATTGATAAGCAGTTATTGAGTAAGTACGATTAAATAATAACCAATTCGTTCCTAAATTAGTGATTTTTAGAAATGCAGTCACAAATTGAGTGATAAATACAAATTGAAATTTAATAAATCTTGAGTTATTGACGCTTATTTCGTTGTCTGTTTGTATTGTATCTATGTTGCTATGACACCACTTTTACCTCCGCCGGCGGAAAAGTGAAAAGTAAAGCTCCGGCGGGGGAAAAATGAAACTTCACGGCCGCCTACACAGTCGAGTAATGACGGATTTACTGACGTTTGAAGAAAAAATTAATTTATTTGTGTTTTCCAAGGAACCCTTACCCGCCACTGTATCTCGGAAATCCGTCATAGGATCGTTTTGGGCCCATGGAATATTTTCATCAGAAGGCCAAAAACTACAACATACTAAACTTTCATCAAATTCCGTCATTCTTTAAAATCCCATTAAAAGTGTGCGGGGTCCTTTAGAAGTATATTTCAATCACAACTTGCTACGACACAATACCCACCTCAAATACCTGAGAGTTCCACTGGAGAGGACAATATCATTTAAACAAAACTAACCCAAACTAACCCAAGGCATGCCTGAAATAAAAAAAAAATTGAAATTTGTCAATCGAAAATGCAAATATTTTTTAGTTTGTTTTTCCTCATTTGGGAATGTCTTGGGTTAGTTTGGGTTAGGTTTGTTTGGTTACGCCCTCGGAGCGAGCGGAGGGCCATGTATGAAGTGAAATATTTCAGGAATATATACATACAAAGGAATAGTGTAATCGAATGAGTGTCTCTTTTATTCCGATGAATGAATGCAAATGTACATTGAACAATCATCCAAGCAGCGACGTTTACCATACGGCAGGCAATGATATCATTATGGCAGGATCGACCATCCCTTCATCTTCATTCAATCGGACTACTGGGGGTCTCGGTCAATAGCAATATGTCCTGACATGATCACGTTGCTAACGTCGCAAAATCAGCCTCCCAGAAGCTTGGTACGCTATTTCGCAACAAAAAATGTATACACCGCAGCAGTTGCTCTTGCTTTACAAAGCGCAAATAAGACCGTGCTTAGAATATTGCTCACACATCTGGGGTGTCAGGCCAGAGCAGACCCTAAAGCTACTGGATTCCGTTCAGAAGAGAGTTGTGCGTTTGGTCGGTGACTCGGAGTTGACCCGGAATCTGGATAGTCTGAAACACCGCAAACATGTAACCGAGAAATCCCTGTTTTACAGATACTTTTACGGCAGATATTCCCAGGATTTGGCCCGCCTTATCCCGCCCCTGACAACGCCTGTCAGACAGTCACGATAGACGGCAAGAGCGCACCGGTTCGTCGTACAACTGAAAACACCTAAAACATCGCTTTACAAGAACTCCTTTGTCTGACGCACTGCATCACTGTGGAACTCACTCCCATGACGCATATTCGGATGTAACAAGCAAGATGTCCATTCGACTATGCCGAACGTTTCTTCATATGTGACGTGCATGATAGCATTTAGTCGGATGTCGTGACTGTTACATAGAATCAACAAATAAGTCTTCAATTATTTAAACACTTCATGCATGGCCTTCCGCTCGCTTCGCTCCCTATACGGGGGCCCAACAAATAGAAACTAACCAGGTGCTAACCAAAACTAACCCAAAATTTTTATTTTACTTTTTTTTATTTTGGGTTAGTTTTGGTTAGCACTTGGTTAGTTTCTGTTTGTTGAGCCCCCGTAGCGAGCGAAGCGAGCGGAGGGCCATGCATGATGTGTTAAAATAATTGAAGTCTTATTTGTTGATTCTATGTAACAGTCACGACATCGGACTAAATGCTATCGTGCACATCACATATGAAGAAACGATCGGCATTGCCGAATGGACATCTTGCCTATTACATGCGAATATGCTCCCAGGACATCTGTTCCCCAAACTAACGATTCAAGAACCGTGTCAATCAACATCTTCGCACACACACCGCTCGTCGAGCAATATAGGATGTGCTACTACAATAAAAAAATTATTCACCTAAATAAAAAAAAGAGTAGAGACACTTATAGCACAGCTTATTCACTACCAGCTAGTCAACTCTATCGAAATCGGAAAGTTGGAGTGTCGGGCACTGCGCCCTGAGCGGTTCAGTTCCACAGTTGAATTTAAAATGAATTTTCGCTTCAAAATGCATGACAAATTCGTCCGAAGCCTCGGCTATCGCCCTGAGAGGTTCGGAAATTTCGGATTTTTATAGAATTGTGCGTTTTAAAATCGTTTTTAAACGGATTTTAGACGATAAAATAGTTATTTTTGCAACAAGTGTGTAAAGTGAACCTTTTTTATGAATGGGAATATTGATACATCTGACGATGACTGCCGGGAAGATTAGATCGAGAATAACATCATCCAAAAACATTGTGGGTCAGCATGGGGTACTGATGCAACAACTCTTCGATGCTCCTCCCTGAGCCTGGTTTACTCTGTTGCGAAATATTGCGCTCCTGTATGGATGAACAAACAGCCCTCACATAGGAAAAATACATACCCAGCTCAACAGTATCATGCGTATGATCTCTGGCACCATTAGACCAACGATACGCCAAGTACTGGCAGCAAAATCAGAGCGCTGAAAATCGCAATTATTTTTTCGAAGCGAGAAACGAATGCAAAAGTGTGATCGGCGAAACCAAGGACAAACACAATCAAAGGATCAGGAATAAACTTTTGCAATGCCCCAGGGGCTCCAGGAATTTCTGATCGGTAGCAAAGGCACTAAGTAATAACTTTACAAAAACGTCTCTCCCACCTTTGACAGACGAACGTGGCATCACGGCGACTACAGCCAAGGAAAAAGCAAACATGCTCGCCAAAATGTTTTCATCGCACTCTACCTTGGACGTTCCCCAAGGCAAGGCTCTCCCCACCATATCGAACATCAACACTACCATGGCAGAAGTCAAGTTTCATCACCGTGATATTCGTAAAATCCTTAAAGAACTAGATACGCAAAAGGCATCAGGACCGGAGGGAATACCTGCCATCGTGTTGAAGAACTGCGCCAACGAACTAACACCCGTTTTTTTCAGGCTTTTTTCCCTGTCTTATGGAAAGTCGCTCGAGTGCAATCTGTTCCAAAAAAGGCAAGAAAACCACGCCCTCAAACTATCGCCCAATTGCTTTGCTTCCAATAATCTCCATCCAAGTCATGGATCGTGTATAGTCAATCAGCAACTAATCAAGTACCTCGAGAACAACGGAATAATAAGCGATAATCAGTACGGCTTTCACAAAGTTGACAGGAGATATATTGGCCTATGTCACTCATATATGAAGTAGGGCAATTGGGAACTACGGAGAATCTCAACCGATTGCGTTGGATATTTCGAAGGCATTCGACAGAGTTTGGCATGACGGTCTGCTCAACAAACTGCCGTCGTTTGGACTGCCAGCCAGAGAGAGAGCTTTCTGCAGCTGGCTTGCCCCTGATCTCTGCACGTTGCAGTTGATGGACGCATCTCAGACACATTCACCATTAACGCGGGCGTGCCTCAGGACGCAATACTTTCACCAACTCTGTTCCTCATATATATTAATGATGCTTAGCGAAACGAATAATCCTGTTTACAGTTTTGCAGATGACAGTACCCTTGTCTCCCAATTTAGATGAGAAAAACCTTTACCAGCGGCTGAGACTTATCACGCAGACAGGAGCAGATTACAGCGATTTATCAAGACCTGGAGAAAAGTTCAAACTTGCGGTGACAGAAATTAGATCCAGTTCAATGCAGCAAAGACCAAACGTACCAAGAGGCCCAATACGGCGGGCCCTGACATCATTATGGCAGGATCGACTATTCCTTCATTCTAGTCAATCGGACTGCTGGGTGTCTCGGTCAACAGCAATATATCCTGGCATGACCACGTTGATAACATCGCAAAATCAGAAGACTCGGTGCGCTATTTCGCAACAAAAACTGTATACAACCCAGCAGTTGCTCTTGCTCTACAAAGCGCAAATAAGACCGTGCTTAGAATATTGCTCACACATCTGGAGTGCCGCACCAAAACACACCTTAAAGCTGCTGGATTCCATTCAGAAGAGAGCTGTGCGTCTTATCGACGACCCGGAATCTGGATAGTTGGAACAACGCAGACATGTGGCCGAGATGTCCTTGTTTTTCAGTTACTTTCACGGAAGATGTTCGCAGGATTTGGCCCGCCTCATCCCACCACTGGCAACGCACCAGTTAGCCGTTCAACTGGAAACACCTAGAACATCGCTTTACAGGAATTCCTTTATCTGGCGCACTGCATCACTGTGGAGCTCACTCCCAGGACATCTGATTCCCCCTAATTACAACCTACAACTATTCAAGAACCGTGCCAATCAACATCTTCGCACACACACCGCTTGTCGAGCGCCATAGGATCTCCCTTTAGTGTGTGTGCCACTACCATAAAAAAACACAATTAACTTTTGCCCAGTTCCTTTATTAGCTTAGAGCCCCGCGTACAGCTTTAAGAAATCAAACGTGAAATCGGCACTAATTTGTAACTCGCAATCGTATCATACAAAATTATAAGGTTATTTATCTGGGGTACCGTATGCAAGGTACAAATGAATAGCTTCATATTTAAAAATTCGGAATTTTAACAATTTTCGCTTAGAAAGTGTAAATTAATAGATTCAATGTTACGTAAGTTATGTTAAAATATATACCAGCATTATTTATAAGTTAAAATACGTAAAATGTTAAGCTTATTTTAACTATAGACATCTAGGAATCAGCAAACCTTTTTATTATTATCGGACTCAACCTGAATATGAGCACACATTGACAAACACAAATTCAAGAATAGATCTCATGTTAGAATCTCTCTCAATGAAATTATCAAAATATAAATTCTATAGAGGGTGAGAACTTGATTGTGAACTTTTTCTTATAACTATTTCCGACTTCATGTCGAAACAAAATAAAAAAATGGGACCTATTGGTTAAGTTCACAGTAGTCTGTGTTTACAACTTGGATGTCGGTTGAGCAGGTAAAAACATGCAGCTCTTGAAAGAAACCACATTTTATATTCCACACACTGTAGCTAAAGATATCATTTTAAGTTATCTAAAAGTATAAATTCCTCTAAATAGCAGCAACAGATGTGCTAGTTTGTAATGGAATATTATTAGCTTATTCCGCTCCACCAAGTTCAGTTTAATTACAAATGATTTTCGATATTTGGGATATGAATCGCCAGTGACATCTATTCGCGAATGGGTATATTGCGTGCAACTAATTATTTAAGAAGCACAGGTACACTGGTTTATACCTACAATTTGTGGATTTGTTTCACGGTAGATTACTATGTTTGGTAGCGACATGTTTTCGGGAACGGGCTTATCTCATGTAGTTGGTTAATACCTACAATGTATGCATTTAATTTAATATAGATTATTATATTTAGTAAATGTTGAGTATTTCTTTGTTCTGTCGCCGTGTGCCCTATAGTGGTAGTCACATGAACTAAACTATCCAATTAAAGCATCGAAAATCATAATTTGTGGAACATCTTCAATTTTGAAAGCAAGGTCGTTTTATCTTTGTGGCGACGCTTGACCGGGTGAGTGCTGATATTTAATCTTGAAATATTTTATTTATCTTGCAATACATTTCACTAATATTTTCATTTTTAAATACATAATTAATAATTGTTTCTGATTCGCTTAATCATATTCTGATAGAGCAAGAATTTAGTATTTTTATATTACACTTTTGATTAACTTACAACTTCAATAATCTTAAATTTTTTGTAGTGACCGTTGGGTTAAGATACCGATTTGTTGGTGGATAATTGCGTATCTCATTAGTCAAATTCATGTAATTTGATAATGGTTTAGTCCAAATTTACAGAGAACCTAATTATTTCATCGTTTCATTTAAATTGAACAGTATTATTTGGGGAATTCTCAGAGTGGATTTTATATATTCCTGTAAAGGTAGTAAATTGAATTTTCAGTAGAATTTCTCTGAATTTTCCCTCATAGTATTGTTAGTTTTAATGTTTTTTCTTTTCAGGCTTATTTCATTAAAATTTCAGTTTATTTATAACATCAAGCATATGATTACTATCACTTGCCCTGACACGTCTCAACACTGATGTATCGACATTAATTTACATTTAGGAGAGCTTAAGGCTCACATGTGTAAATTTACCTGTTTTTTATTCTTTATCTTTTATCTAAATTCCTATCTCAATGCGAGATAGTGATTACCTTACCTTTATCTTTAATTAATTGAGGCGTAATTACGCTCAATTATCAGATATGTGCCAAGGGATTTGGAGTTATAAGACTCGTTTATAGAGAGGTTGTAACTCTATTTTTCTATTCATCATTAAATTCAAAGTATATTTTATTCAGATTTGCCGAGAGCCACTGTCTGGAATGTAGTTCCATTATTTTCTTTTGAATTTTAAATTTCAGTCATAATTTCTTTTGAATTTCATGTCTTAAAGTAAAGAAAAAGAATATCTTGAGTAACAGTAACTATTTATAATTTTTGCCTAACAGTAGCTATTTATAATTTTGCTTAGCAGTAGTTATTTATAATTTTTGCTCAACTTAAAATTTTCATTTAAGTTTTTGCTTTAACCAGTAAATTTTCAAATTGTTGATTACTTCCTCCTGTGTAATCGTCTAACTGAGGTCCACAGGATATTTGCCTGAATAATTTTTTAATTCGCGATATACATTGGTCTAAAACTAGGTTATTTTCTCTTGCATGTACTCAAAATTCCCGAATTGGCTGAATAAAAAAACATCGGGCTTGTCAAGCATCAGGTGTTCGTCCACGTCGCTGTTGCTGACCTGTACAGGGAGCAGACACTCGGTCAACCTTTAAGTCCTGGATTAACCCATTAACATAAATTGGGAACAGGTAGAAGCAGGTTCCAGTAGAAGTCCCAATACGGTTGCATGGTTACGCGATAGCTAAATATTAGCCAATCAGAAGAGAAATAAATTTGTAAAGACCACTGTTATCATTTTACTCATTCATTTCTTTTTTATCTTTTATTTATCAATCTCACTGCTAGTCAATTTATTCAAAAAACTATATTTCAAACAATTTCATAAATTATATTTACATCTGATTATATAGATCTCAATTTTTCAAATTTCATCACTCATATTTGTAAATTAATTATAAAATAAATATAATATTATTTTATAATTCCTTTGTTTATTTTATCGCAAGATAGAGCTCTGTGAGACTCGAATTATAAGGGCAAATTTCTGATATTCTTATCTTTATAGTTATTGATCTTTAAGTATTTATATTTAGTTCGCATTGTCTCTAGGAACTCTGGCGCTCAAAATATAAAAAAAGTTGATAAAAGAGACAACTGAACCCTCAGAAAAACGAATCTCATACTTAATTAAATTAAGTAAATTAACTTTCGCTAAAAATTAGTGTCCCACTAAATGTATCCTTACAAATTGGCGGCTGAGCTAGTACTTCATTATAAAGTGACGCCCAACTGTTCAATTCGTTACAAAGTGGCGCTCTACTTTCGGGGCACTATTTTCATTACAAGTTTCGCAGGTAAAGCATTAATGTCTCTAAATCCACAATATAATAATAGATTGCTAACTTACGTTCTAAATAACTTATTTTTTTCATAGCATATTCAGTGAAATATACAGGATTTTCGCGTAGGCCCATACCTAAAGAGATTATTTCAAGACATGTTTAAAAACTTTAAATTGAAAGGGTGTAGGGTTTTTTATGAACAGTCAGGATTTTTTTATCAGAACAAATAAATAAGCATTGCAAAGCTGTCAAAAAACACCACCTTGTTTTTCTTATATGGTTCATTTACTGATTGACTGAAAACTAAATGAGAATATGACAAAACTTGTACGATAATTGAACCAACATATTATTTTGTACCGTTCTCTTTCTAACACATTAATGGAACAGTATTTCTCATTTTCTGAATTTAATAAAAGAAAATCCTGGTGATTTGTGAAAAGCCTTACAACTTTTATATTTACAGTTTTTTAATATCTCTTCAAATAATCTCTCTAGGTAGGGGTCTAAATATGCGCGAAACTCTGTACAATAAAACATTATCCGTTTCAGTTTTCATATTCCATTAGAGCAATAAAATTATGAATTTTAAAAACTGACCAAAAAATACAAACCTTTTATCGTCGTCTTGGTATTTAGTTTTGCTTTTCTTGGAAAACATCTGGGTCAGGGTGGCATTCTTTCCGTTGCAGCTTCTCTTTTTTAATAAATATGCAGCCATTTTATTTTTTCTTGCTGAGACTACTGGAGTACATTGTACTATAGAGAAATCTAAATCATTGTCAGATTTTTGAGGAGTATTAACTATTTGAGCCTTCTCATTAATTCGCAAGCAAGCGTTGAGGGAATTGCTTAAAAAATTACAAAAAAATCAAAAAATGCCTACAGGAAATAGGTACAGAAATGTCCATAGAGGGTGATCTGGAACATGTGAAAAAGCTTCCGGGGACGTATTACCAATAACACCTCTACAACGAGTCGCTTTTGGTATAGCTCAGATGAAAACAATGGTAGAACAACTTGTTTTCAGTAGCGCACTCCTACTTAGAAATTTGCCTTTAAACATAGGGTTGGAACGATCTTTTTCAAATATAAGTTTTGTACTGCTTGATAACGGCCTGGAACGTTACTGCCTAATTTTTTGGCGTTCTTTTCTTATACGAAAAGAGCTTTTGTGTACCAGAAAAGAAAATAATCTTAAGATGTATGAGCAATGTGAGTTATCGGACCTCTTGCAAACCACTTATAATAAAAATGCTGACATACATGTGAGGTAACCCGCCTATTTAAAATATTATTTCATTAGACCTTACACATTCGGTTTTGGGACACCCCATATATGTAAAGCAAGAAAAAGAGAAAAACAAGTCACAAATTGAAGTCGGGTTTTGCGAGGTTTTTTTTTGGAAGAGATCCGAAAGCGTATCGCTCGAGAACGGAGGATAGAGTCAAAAGTCGAGGCAGTGTACGGTTTATTTTGAGTGAGTTGTTTTGCTTCTGTGTTACAACATGCCATTACAGGTCGGTAAAATGAAATTTATAATATTGTTATTGACATCATTTGTACAAGTATTTGTTTTATTCTCATGTATAATTCATATTTGATGGCATAACCTGTGTATATGTTTAATGAAATCGTTTTATGCTGTGAATAACCCTGCTTTAAATGAAAACAAAAATGTATTGTTTGCTGTCTTATCGTGCTGGAATTTTAGTTTTAGTATGACTATGCTTGCAAGTAAGAGCTTTTGTGAAATTACTAACATTTTCCTACCCTGACGGGTGAATATCCTAGTTATAAATGAAATGATCATTCTAGAGATATTGGCCCTAATTTCAACTTTAGCGGAGTAGCCTCCGTATTCCAGGACCTCAGTACCCTCCAGCGGCGTCTGGCTAACTAACACCCCTCTTCGGTAGTGTAGTGGTTATCACTTCCGCCTGACACAGGCGGAAAACTCGGGTTCGATTCCCGGCCGGAGAGCTATCTCTTCAGTTTTGAATGTCCTGTTACAAGTGTGGAACTACGAATTGTGGCAAGGGAGACAGTAATTTAATTTTTATTACACTAATAAAGGTTATACAGCATAATTCGTTTTAGGAATTTAGATCGAGGGTTTCTCTGCCGTACTCTTTCCCCTCGTGAATTCCAGGCTGAGTCCGGTACGGTTTTCTCTAATAATTTAGCGCATTTTCTTTAATAAATTAGGTGTATTAGGAATCTGCGTTTTAATTAACGTGACGCACCTTTCCCTCAAAATTTCCAAATTTTGTTACCGCTGTAAGCATTTCAAGTAAGTAAAACTGCGCAAGCTATAACAATAACACAACGTAGGGATTGGTTATCTTTTTAATCTATTTTGACGATCATTGGCAATATAAAGACAAAGCACAACTTTGTTTATCTCATTCAACTATGTTGAACTGACACCCGGGTACCCATGTGTAGGGGTATAACACAAATAACCGCCTGTTTTTCTCCAGGTTGGTTGGTAATATCAGAAAATTATCCGATATACATGGATATTAAGGACTTCCTTAATTTGTGATGGATTTCAGGTTTGTTTAAGTACTGTCTAGTTTCTGGGTATGGTTGTTGGGGGATTTGAGTATTTGATGTAATACCTATTGTAGTAATGCGCTCTGAGGGTTCGGTAGAATTTCAAATTTAAATCTTAGCTCTTTAGTTCAGCCAATAAAGGGGATGTAGAGTGCGTGAGCAGGGACCTAAGCGATTTAGTCAGAAACTTGTTCTGGGTGCTTAGGGAGTAAACATACTCAAAGTCCTGGCGTCTAGGGGGTGAGCCGGAGGGGGGCAAAGGAAGGTCCAATTTTTGAGTTTTTCGCTTATATCTCAAAAACCATGTATCGTACGGAAATGTTTTCTTATATGACATGAAAGCGTATGAAATTCTCTACAACTCTCATTCCGTATACCTCTTTCGAATTCGCAACGGTTTGCGAGCTACACACTAGGGAAAAGTGAAAATTAAAAATAAAATAAAATACCTTACATTTTTCATCAAACATTCCTTCATATGGTTTAAACTATTCATCTGAAGAAAAAAATCTCTTTTAGAAAGTTGTAGAGAATTTAATTCGCTTATATCCAAATATCTCCAACCGGTCAACAGTTACATCAATTGTAAAATATTTTCAGAAGTTGTTTTTATTATAGTCACAACTATCACTTGTATCTATCGTCCTAAGATATGTGTTGCTACACATGAAAGCAGGATATTAAATGCAGTGAACAAAAATCTTGTTACATGAAAAATAGCTAATTTTATTTTGAAGATAATTACATTATATCATAAATTGTATACTGATAATGTAATAAGGCTGTTCAACTATCTCAGATGAACAGAGTAGTGGACGGAGGATTCCTGCTGCATAGAGTAATTTGGCAAAAAGATGCCTTCTGGTGTTTGATGGGTACTCGAACTAAGCTAACAGTATGAAATCACAAGAACAGAGGCGAGGATACAGACTGAGGAGGACGGGTGATATCAATTTAACATGTATACCTGTGAAACTAAAACATTTTTAGTCCACTTCTACCTCCTTACTACAGATAAAGCTTAAGGAGTATGGGATACAGACTCTGCAGGCCACTGATGATGCTGACGTCCTTATCCTAAAGACTGCTGTGGATCAATCCACTTACGGTTCTGTGGCTATTGTGGGTGAGGATGTAGACCGCGCTGTTCTCCCCCCCCCTCCTCTCACCCAAGACATCCTGCACCCTGCTGTTAAAACCCGGCCGAGGGAAAACTAAAACAATGGGACTGTCCACCCAAGAGATGCAGCAGCGTGGATTTGAACCTCCTGTTCTTACATTGAACTTTAAGGAAAAGCAAGATGGGCTTTTCACAATTGTACTTAAAGTCACAAACCATCAAGAAAGCGGCAGTTGCCTTTTACAACCCCTTTTCCACTCGCGGCGACGTTGAAGAAGCTGGGAAGATGTACTTCCTCAAATGATATGGGGCACCAGCACGTCAGCCTCCCTCAGCCAGTACCGCTTCCAATCGTTCATGAGGTCAGTGGCAAATATTAAACCTGACATCAACTCCCTCCCACCAACTAAGAGCGCAGCTAAGCAGCATTCCCGGCGCACCTACCACCAAGTGCAGCAGTGGCTCGGGAACTAGTTGCCCCCTCAGTAGTGGGGCTGGAAACACGTAGGATATACCCCGGTGCCAATTGAAACAGAACATCCACCAGCATCGGAGGTCCTACTGAAAACGAGGTGAAGGACCCTTGCCAGAACCCTCACGGCCGAAGAGAATGAAAACTTGAATACTGTAGTGTATCAGGAAAACACTCGGTATTTCATAAACTAGATCGTGAAGGCAACCCGACTAGTCGAGGTCGAAGGTTATTTACATTACCTATTACACGTAATATTATTGTTTAACTTCAATGAACGAGATACTCGACACGGGTAACAAGGCTAAGTCAACCTTGTTGAATTGGCATTGTTATTGTAACATTATATTTATAATACTAACCTACACCAACCCGGGATATATAGAGAGAATAGAAGACTGAGTGACGCATTGATATGCGTACGTAGATTATAAGAATATACATTATGTCGCGTTACTATCTTATATATTTTTGGCTAAAATTAATACAGAACTCTATAGTTACCTGGAGTTTTATTCAATAAATAAAAGGAGTTCTACTATACATTACTTACCTTATACGTGTCTAGTTTTTATTATCTCTAAAATAAAATTGCTAATTTTCATGTAACAAGATTATTGTTCACTGCATTTAATATTTGGCTTTCATATTGTCACGATTTGTATTTTTTATCGGTGACGACACGCCTTACTTAGCGTGTAGGAGA